>BJFM01000789.1:79596-93122 GCA_016586285.1 Arothron firmamentum | reverse complement strand
AAATGCATCGATTTTCCGTGTCTGTGCAAACTATGTGGTAATTTGTTGTAGACAAAAGATAATGGCAATTTCAGCTTTCATGTCAAAACATCTTCAAGAGGAAGACAAACAAAAGAGATTTCCAGGTCCCAGTGTTGAGGATGTTGCTAAATTCCTTTATCACCAGGGCTGCCCAAGGGGGAATTCTGCAATGGATTTAACTGAAAGTACTTGTTTTGTTCCCTGAAATTCTTCTTAATGTGCAAGAAAATGGGTATGAATGAATGAAATAATAGTTTTTTTCATTTAAAAGTGCAGGAAATATTTTATCTTCCTCATTATCAGGAGAAATTGTAAAACGGGGACATTCTCGCTGCAGAAATAATCACATTTTTAACAACGACTCCTCAGACACCAGATCTCAACTTCTCTCAGGTCTTGTGACAATTTGGAAACTTCACGACGCGCACGGGCTGCATTCACACAGGGGCGAAGTAAAAAGCCGACAGAGATTGTAAAATTGAATTTATGTGCCAGGCTGTCTCCATGGAGCTGGCAAACATAAATGTTGTTACTCGTGCGCTTCGCTGGCCAAGAATTACAATTAAATTTCATGGTTCTTGCAAATTTGCAGGATGAAACTTAATTAAGGAGGTGTGAGCTGAAGCTGAGCACGAGACACACACTCTTAATTTCATCAGCGTCCGGTAGTTGTGCGATAATTTTGCCTTTACTGTCACAACAAAGAGCTGACGATGCTTTGATGGCCAGAGATGGAGTTTCAGGAGATCATGTGTTGGTGGGTTTTTTTTTTTATTGTGTTGTATCTTGCACAGGCAAGTGGATATTTATAATTATGCTAATTATATATTATATTGTTGGGCTAAAGTTAAAGCTAAGAGAGGTGAGAAGATATTATTTAACTGAAGAGACCCTCGAGCTGCTTCTTCTCACTGCTTTGAACGCTCAGCGGTGTTTATAAACGACATCACAACAACGTGCCTTTTTCTGACCAATTAAAATAATGCGAGGAATAACGCTGAAGAGCGAGCAGGAGCATTAATACCTCTGCTTTTTGAGTCCGGCTGAGCGTCCGCACGCTCCAGCGAGGTCGACTTCTCTCCCCCAGGGTTTGGGACGTCGATGGAGGTCACCGTGGGGATGACCTCTTGTTCTTTCTCTGGCTGCTCTGCTGTGTATGTGTTGATGCCTGGGATCTTCCTGTAGGACATGCAGGCAAGTAAGAAGAAGGGGGAAAAAAAACCTTAATAAAGAAAAGTAAAAAAAAAAAGAACTGCTCTGTAATTCTTCTCTAATCCTGTCACATACTTTTATTCCCTTTACTGCTAAAAAATGAGAAAATTGCATGACAGCTTGAAACTGGGACATTTCATGTTCCACTGGGCTCTCCTATTGTTCACCTCACTTTTCAATCACTTTTTCATCACCCTCATTCCAACGCGGTGCGCCTCTAATTCCCCCCCTCCGGTGGTTTGCCTCTGCAGTGACTCAGGCAGCCCGTCTCCATCTCTTAATGCTGTAATTACAGTTCTGAGAGTTTAGTGACACCTTTTAAAGAGTGAAAACCGAACAGATGACAGCCAGAACGACTCCGGGTCTCGATTAACGCGGGATTAACCGCCGGGGAGGAGGCTGTTGACGATACGCCCCTCCCTGTATACTATATGTTGTCTCAGGACTTATCTCCTCAACCTTTGCTGCCATTCGGTGAAGTAGACCTCACCTTGAACGGCTGTGTTTAGCATTTCCGAAAGGTCAACCCCTCACACTGTCAGGTGGATGAATATTGATAACTACAGGATTGTGTCAGCCAGTCAGCTCTGGGGGGGTGGGGGGTGGGGGGGGATTGATTGGATTGTCATTCTGGGTAATATTCTGCAGATAGAGACGGAGAGGGGATTGTCTCATCCGCAGCTCAGGGATGGACAGTGCAGGCGGCTCAGCTGCTCGAGACAATAGCATCACCTCTAAACAGGGTCGTTATGGAACACACACACAAACACACACACACACACACACAGACACACACACACACACACACACACACACACAAACTTTGGGGAGAAAATCTGGGCCCTCTGCGAGCACCTGACATACTGTACCTTTTAAACTTATAAACGACAAAGATGGCCAGGCCCATCAGCACCACTGACACCAGCATGATGACTGCGGTGCTGCTGTGGACGCCGTCGCTGGCGTCCACCAGAGGAGCTTTAAAGGAGAAAGCATGGAGGAGAGGTTAAGTGCACATGCAAGTCTAATGAGGACAAATCCTTTTGTCAGAGGACCCGCCGCTAGCTTGTTGTGCTGAGAGATAGAACGTTTTTCTGAATCTCCTCATTAATAAGACCAGTTACCACCAGTAAACGAAGCCGCAGCTGTTGCTGGCCAACAACAGCCGTGCAGACTCACCTGGAGACAGCCGCGTGGCGTACACGTTGACCCGCAGGCCGGGCTTGAGTGTGAACTGGACGAGGTCTTGGTTCAAAGCACTTAGCAGAACCTGTGAAAGCTATGAGGAGGAGTGACAGAGCGCAGGAGAGCGTCAGGGCGGCTGCACAGCGATGCTTCGCGCGCATCAATATTTCAGCCGCAGTCATTTCATCCAACAACCTGAATTATAAATCTTTTTTTTTTTTTTTTCCATCTTCTTCCTTTTAAAGAGGAGCAAACGTCTGTGCGACACAGGAAACGCCCCAACCCGACAAAGCTCTTAAAGGAGATGGAGACCCTATCAGGTAAAAGGGCGGCCTGCTGCACGGCGTGACGGTGACATTTGAAAGAAAACGAATCTCTGGATGTTTTTCCTTTTCCCCCAGTTTTTGATCGAAAGAGGAAAAATTAACATTTTCTTCCACAAACCTGATTTATCGACAGAAAACTATTACAAATCACCCTCTAATACCGTAAAAGTGCAGCCTAAAGTCTCCCTAGCCTTTTTTTTTTAACACCTAGATGAAGCAGTCATTTAACAAGAGACCAAAATGTCTTCCCAGAGCCCATTTGTGTCCTCAGCCATGCCTCACTAATTCCATCTTTCTAAAAAATCTTTCCACTGGTTAAAATTAGACCGCACTACACTGTATGAATAATTACTTTTTGTTCTGGTGGCATATCAGGGTCAGTAAATCTATTACACATTTTAATAAGATGCTCCGGCGCGCACACTCCCTCCGTGCGCACGGGGGGAGGCGCGCTCCCGAGCCCTTCGCCGGAGAAGAGAGCGGCGCGCTAAAGATTTATTACCCCATTGTCTGCGAGGTTCTGCCAGGTAATCAGACAGGCTTTAGATAAATACATCTCTTTAATTCCCAGTCCAGGACGCCTGCCCCAGTTTGTCTTCCTCCTCGATGGCGCCAATTACATGATGCATCAACGTAATTAAATACCTATTAACTCAGTTCAAGACGGAGCGCAAGGCGGTAAAATTATGTTTACTTGTGAGACATTGAGGCTCTATCTGTTATGATGAATAAATGAGCTTGTCAAGCTGCTGTTTCCAAAACTCATTGCCATTATTGCATCATTTACAAGTTTAATTGCTTGCGGGGACACGGCGAGGGATCGGTTCCGAAGATCCGGGATTATTCCGCTGCGGAAAAGTTGAAGCATATGGTTCCTTAAAATCACTGGTTGCTGTCCTGCGGGGGGGTTTATTTGCAAGTATAAATTCATTAAAACGTGTCTTGATCTCGACGCTTTCGTCTTTTATCGATGCTGTGATAGATGGGAGGCGGGTGTCCTCTAGTGGTGGTATTGTATATTACATCTTAACTCCGTATAAAGACACGCAATTCCAGGTAAATGTACAGCAGGGTTAAACATTTCAAGAACATGAATTTAGCAAAAACTTAACCAGCAATTATTTAAATCTGTTTCCTCTATAATCTGGAGACAGGAGCCTGCGCAATAATGATAGAGCTTGGACACACTCCTCATGTTCTTTGGGTGGTTTCAGTGAATGTACTACCTTCGACTTTTGCATTTTTTAATACCCAATTACAGGGGTAATACACCTTTCGCTAGAGCTGACCTTTACCAGAGAATAATGTGGAGTTCTTCCCACCTCCCAGGAGCTGGCAGCGTGCATTTGTTACAGCACGACATAAAAATACACTTTCGGAGACTTTAAATTCTGCTGACTCTGGCAATCCATCACCAGGAGCGTCACGTCTGCATCTATTTACGTCAAAGTTTGCCTTTATTGTTGCGTGACGATGGGGCACCCACTTCCCAAATAAAACTGCACTTAGCAGCACATTGCTATGCAACGATAATGTAACTCTGACAAAAATAAAGGCAGACATGACCCTCATTGTGATGTATTGCTTCACAGAAATGCAGTTAGAGTCTCCTAAGTTGCATTCCATATGGCTCCAAAGTGAAAAACTAACCATGCAATGCCTGCCTGAGTGTGATTTCGAATGAAAAAAGCCTCTTAAAGAAGAATAATGCAAAGTATTTGACATCTGACCTTTGATAAAACTGGATTTTCCATCATATTAATAGATGAGGGGGCTTGCTTTTTCAGAAATTGTCGCAAATGTACACGTGCAACTTCAGGTGTATAAGTGTCCGAGTGTCAGCAGGCCACAGGTAAAGGTGGTAAATCTATTATTTCCCACATTTAGAAAGGTGTGACTCACAGCGGAGAATGCATGTGTGGATTTGAGCAACAGATATATACAGAAGAAAGCAAGCGTCCTGTCTTTCACCAGCAGGCGCAGTAACGTGTCACTTGCAGACTGAACCCGACTGACCTGCTTTAAAAGCAGAAAAGCTGCCTGATGGGTTGTAACTGTGACCTTCTGATGTGTTGCCTTCGTAAGACAACAGAGCCAAATGTGATTTACCACCCCAGTCCCCAGAGAAGCATTTCAATTATCAGAGAAAACCGGTAGTTGACTCCCGACAGCCGCCTACCTGATCCAAGTGTGCCCGCCTCTCCTCCGCGCTCCCGTGTCTCGCCCTCTTTTCTGGCACGATGAAGATCTCGGCCGTGGTCGGAAACCCCGGGAGCACCGTGACCAACAGCTGCTCCTCGCTCATCCCCGTGACCTTTAACACAGACACCAAATCATCAGAATGAACATGACATTTCTCTTGAAATTGACAACTTTTGGGCTCGTGCTTTCCGGTCGGCAGCAGGACGGAGATCAAAGATGGCTGCATGAATAATTAAGAGCTGCTGCTCCAGCCTCATGTCTAATTTTCCTAAGCAGCAGCAGATGACGGGGTAAAATGGGCAGATCTTCTCATGCATGTTTGCTCTCACTGTCTGCTAAATGCCAAGGCTTTTAGTGCATTTAAAGCAAACCAGGGGTCTCCTGTCAGTTTCATGTTTTAAACCCTGGTGGTATTTAATCAGACAGAAGGTCACAAAGAATGTTTCATCCAGAGGGCTAGCGTGGGATATATATAGAGCAGAGTCTTTTATGTAACCTGCTGCCTTTTTGACATCCCCGGTGTCTTTTAAAGAGCAAACGGTAGCTGTCACCGCCTTGCTTTTACTGCCCTTTACTGTCCTGACAACTTCCACTGGAAGCTTGTACTTGCAGTAGTAATTTAGGGTCATAGTTTGTCTCGTCCTTCCTAATTATACACCGGTCAACAGCGCACAACCTCATGTATGCAGCCAGTGCTCATCGCACTCGCTGGTTCGACAGGAAGCTCTCCTCAGGCTATTCAACACCGCTGGCTTCAATTCAACTCAACTATTTGTTTATACAGCATCTGTTACTGTCTAAAGAAGCCAGAGCCTGATGCCCGAACAAGCCGAGGACAAACTTCCTTTAATCAGGAAGAAACCTTGAGCAGGACCAGGCTCATACGGTGGAGGCCTCCCGCTGATGGTGGGAGGAGGAGCAGCGGAGACGGGGCAGAAAGAGGAGAGGAGGACACATCCATCATACATGCAAATACATTAGTCATGGTCTGACTGCCACGCTCTTAGGGACGTACTCTGCAGCGGAGCTCATTCCTGAAAGGCATTGAAGTATTTTACATAAGGCTGCAGAACGGACCTGAACCGTGGAGCTCTTCACCACTCTGCCGATGTCCTCCCTCCACTCAGACACCCCCGGGTTCAGCTCGTCCAGATTAGAGGAAAACGCCAGAACATGTGAGCGGAAATATTCTGAAACCCAGACGGAAACAGACTTCAGATCTTTCTCCTGTCTAAGCTGGATGCCTCTTTGCAGAGATCAGAAGCAACCCTGACCCTGAGGCAAAGATCCAACACTGCAGCTTCAGAGGCAGTATAGAGGTGCTCAAATAAAGATTACATTAACGTGGTTTCTGCACCAGTGCCTTCATGCTATGCACAGTATGCTAGTTTGCCATTTTTGGCATGATATATATAAAAAATAAATAAATAAATTCAATCTAGACAGAATGACAGATGTCAGGCACCATAAACTGCGACGGTCATTTGGTCCTGCAGGACGGTGTTGCCCACTGAGGCCTGAACAGTGACCGTGTGACTTCCCTCCTTGTTGAAGGTGAAGGCCGTCCCTCCGTCCAGGGTCACGAAAGGCTGAAAGAGGGGAAAAAAAACACATCAGAGAGAGACTGACAGACTGACCGCACCTTCGCTGGCTTAAAGGGCTGTTTTGTGGCACTCGCCTCCGTTTTGTTGTCGAACCACCAGTAGTAGGTGACGGTGCCCACGCTGCTGGGCCGCAACACGGTCGTGAAGTTGACGGCTTTGTCCTTGACCACCACAGAAGGAGCCAAGAGCTGCACCACCTCCAGCTGACCTGCAACAACAAACGAAAAGAACGGAGAAGGACGCTTTTCCAAAAGTGACTGCGCTGGAGTCGGGAAGAGTGAACTCGGAGACAGAGAAGTAGGCTGCACCGTGAGGTAAGTGCTCGCGGCTATTCTCATGCTACTCTCCACCGTTAAAAATGCCGCAGTTGCTGCTCGTTATAATGAGCTAGATTTATACCGCCTTTTCCTGTCAGCAAGGGGACAACAAATTGCCGCATTTTACACCTATGAGCAAAGCAATACTTGAACAGTTTAGATGAGGGCTTTAAGACATTAATGAGCCAATTTGACACTAGAGACGAGGCGTCCTGATGTCTAGCTCAAGTGTTTTTTTCTCTACTTATGGGCTCAGGAGTGTTTTGACCTACTTGATGGCGGCTAGCTCTGGTTATCTGTGAGTTAGCCTAAAGTAAAATCAAAATATACCATTATTAACCCAACTTTTTTGTTTTGATACAACTTTTTGTTTAATTTGATTTAATCTTACTAACACGAGCAATCCAGGAGCATAAAGGACTCACAGGAGACATGAAGGTAGAGCATCACCCTGTCGGAGCCCAGAGAGTTGGTCGCTGTGGCTGAGACTTGGTAGATGCCGACTTTAGCGTAGCTGTGCTTGATCCCATCATCAATGGAGCTAATGTTGACGTAAGAGATGGCAGTGCCGTCGCCAAAGTCCACTGTGATACTCGTGGTGGAGCTGAGACCCTTCAGCAAAGAGAAGGAAACACAGTCAGCCCACTGCTGCTAACTGGCTAATGTGTTTATATCACACCAACACGTTTCAGCTTTCGGGTCATGAACAGGATCTTGGAACTTATCGAGGACGCATGAAGAGAAACTTCATGCAGGCAGGCGGGAGAAGCAAACCTGCCCCAGAAGCAAACCTGCTGCTCAACAACCCTCAGCACTTTTATCACACAAAAAAAAATCAAACAAGTCCACAATATCCTGCAGGGACTGATTAAAAAGGCATGCAGCCAAGCACTGCTGCTCTGTATGTAGAACTGAAGTCAGCACCTCCTCCAAAAAGACCAGGAAAGTGACATTCCTCCCCAGCGTTGCTACCAGCGTTCCCTCGCTGGTGAGGAGCTGCAAGCCCCTGGGAGCCCGACTGGGGCACCTCTGTCGCCTGGGGCTGAACCTCAGGGGCGCTCCCTCGGTGCAGTTGTTCGACAAGGCCCTGCGATATCTGAAATTCAACCAAAAAGAGAGAGATGACGGGACTATAAACGCCGCTTATCCACGGGGGGGTGTGGTAGAAAACGGTTTCCTTGACACATCCGCGGATGATCCGGTGGTTTCGTGCAGCAGGGAATAAAAGCAGGCCTACCCGGTGGTGTTGAGGAAGGTGTCTCCTGTGATGCAGTCTCTAGATGTCGCTGAGGGAATGAACCAGAAAGCCGGAGCGCAGCTTCCATCCATTTGCCTCTCGAAGCCGTAGTCGCTGTTTATGTGGAGCGAAAACAAAGTAAATAAAAAAGTAAATATCCACCGATAAGTGCGCCCCCTCTGATGACGGTGTCAGGAGGCCGGGTGAAAGAAAACATCCCACAGATGGCATTTGACGTTTTATGCATCCAACCTTTGAAGGAGAAGAGACGTGGCACGCGTTTGCACAAACTATAATTACACATGAGCAAAGTCAAAGGGACCGTTCACGCTTTTCATTGTGACGGGGAGGAAAAAACAGTCTCGCCCGTCAGGGCTGGCCGGTTTCATAAGGCTTTTGGTGATAAAGTTTTGTTTTATCGGGCGCCGCTTTTTTTTGATTCTCTGGTATCAAAGAGATGAAAGGATGAAAGGGACACAAAGGCATTCAAAGTTCTTTTTGTTTTTCCAAAGCTTACAGGTTATTTATTCAGGAAAGCTATTGTATATCTGCAGCTGCACAGCTAGTTTCTACTTATCTTTGTGTGTTTGCTCAAGCAAATACTTTGTTTATTTCAATCATTTAAATGGACTTATTTTTCATTTCAGACTGAATATAGTTAATCATGAATTTGCTCTCTGTCTGACTGAATAACTGTCGAAGGGAACTTCATCCAGCCATTATCTACTGATTTGTCCCTTAGTGGGGTCGCGGACAAACAGCCATTCATCTTAAAGTCTCTGCCGCACTCAGGCTGCCAGCCACGCCTACCTCAGCTCACCTGTGCACGCAGCTGCCTCTCATCACATGCAATCAGTCCAGCATATATCCCCCAGTTCCACCCTCGCTCTGTTTGCCAGATGCCCTGGTTCTCCTGCTGATGATCTCAGCTTCCTGTCCCTGACTGAGATTTCAGCCTTCGCCCTCCTGGTTCCTGTTTGCCCGTGAAGGCTGATCGCCCGGTTACCGTCCCTGCCCTCTGCTTCTTGTCTGATCGTCTGTCCGTGCTGTCGTCGTTCTGGTACCGACCTCCAACCTGCCTCGAACAAACAATCTGCCGGGTTGTCTGTCTGCCAAGGGTGCCATCAGCTGTGGAACTATCTCCACTCTTTTGTGCTGCGATTGTAAAGTAAACTTCCTGTCACGTAATAAAATTCAAATCCTAAAATCAGTGAAATATGTTATTCAATTCTTGTTGACCAATTAACACATTCAAATAAATAAATAAGTCTTTATTTGTCCCCAAGGCGCAATTATCTGATATCAGCAAAATTAGTTTAGTTATTAATTTATTTACCATCTGTACCTTATTAAAACTATCAGGATAAGGTTAAATGAATATTACATCAGAAATGGCACTTTTTTAAGCTCCAGTTCAATCTGAAATTTCCTGTTATTAATTCCTCAAAGAGTGTGCCAGTGTGGAGATAAGAGAAATAATAAGGAATTGTAAAGCGTAAATCTTATCGGTTCCTGTTTGCTTCCCTCTGCCTCCTGAAATTGATCGAATGTTGGATGCAGTGAAGTGAAAATATCAGAGTGGGGCACTCACCACTCGAAATCCGCCTCTGTGCAGGGGCAGGAGTCCGACATCTGGGAATTATACTGATCTCTGGCCTTGACACAGCGAACGTTTGCTTTCAGTTTTTGGAAGCTTCTCTTCATTCCCATGATGCACGCTTCCCCCTGCGATGAATCACCAGTCCCAAACATTGCAGAGGTTACTTTACTCCTTGCGTATTTTAACTGTTTTGCTTCTATTGTGTGACTGGCTTTGGTTGCCGACGGATCAGAGCCGCTGGCTGGTTTGTATTTACTTCTTTCATTTATTTCTTGCACGTACCTCGTTGTGCAGCTGCCATGTCACGTAATCTTCAGATGTGCATCGGTGTCGAAAAATGGACCGGAAGTCAATTTTGACAAGCTGCCACTCAGAACGATGACTGAAGTGGCCGAAAATTCTGCACAAACAAGTCAGGGAAAACTGGGTCAGAAACATCTGGGATGTAGGAAGAAAGGAAAAGAAACTTTATCAAAAAAAAAAAAAAACACCCAGTCAAAGACGCTCGCCACCATCGGGACTCCTCTGACACTTCCCCAACAAATAGAAAGCCGCTCGTTAATCTTACGTCATTATCAGGATGTCCTCTCCAGGTTCCCCCAGCACGCCATCAACATAGAGCGGGGAAGAGGTGAAGCTATATTTGTCCCAGTTTCTGCCCTCATCAAAACTCAGCCTGGGGGGAAAGAACAACGGTCGGATCACGGAGAGACGAGCCACAAATAGACTTGAAGTGAGTGAGAGAAGCCAGAGCAGAGGAGCAGATCTGAGAAGGCCCCTCACCAAATATGCCTAATTGGCAGCGGCGTGTGTCGGATGGCCACCAGAGATCCTCCTTGGTTCAGGAAGAAGATGCTGTACTCCTCCTGAAAGATCTGCAGACGGGAACCAGCGTTTGCTTTCTCCAATGGTGACATCATGCAAAAACATACATCACGCGCATCCAAATCAGAGCGAGATGAGAGCGCTTTCAGGGGGCTGATGTCAGAGATGCGCCGATGGCACAAATTCTCTGGGTTTATTTGTTTCATAAATAAGTCATGCACATATTTTGCAAAAGGCAGGCTGTCAAATCATCTTTGCCTCATTTCTTTGTTGCCGCACTGAAGAACTGAGGAGCAAAGGCTGAAAGTTGGCGTTGAAGGCTGAGTCAGATTCCTACTTGTGTTCACCTAGTCTTTCAGATTTTTTTTCAGTATGAAAGCCTTTTTATTCCCATCTCTTTGTCTCAGACGGAGGGAGAAGTTCAGAGGAAGGCAAATATTTAGCATTTCAGAACCAGAGTGGCGATCAGAAGGAAGTCACACAGTGAGGCCACGGTTAAGTTACCTCTCTCCAGGTGTTCCCGGCGTCAGACGTGATGAAAATGCTCACGTTGGTGCTGGTAAGCTCAGCTCCGACCACACCTGAATACAGAGAAGGTCCAAAACTCGTAATCCCAATTATTTCAAGCAACAAACCAAATCAGCGCTGCTTTGTGGAAAAGTTATTCCTCAGACAAAAAGGAAGATGGAGATTGGCACGGAACTGATTTGATCTCACTTTCTCGGCCTGGAACAATAGAAATGTTACAGGGTTGACTGGTCGAGCCGACGGATGTGATGAAGGGAAAACAACAGCTTGAGTCTCCACACCTCACCTGATGCTATTATGATTCCCGGAGCCGAGTCTTTGCTGACAATGTTCCCCGAAGTGTAAGGATTCTCCGACACGTGGAGGTGCAGATGCAAGGAACACTCAGGCTGAGAGGCAAAAAGACGACGAGATTAAAAAGATCTGAATCGTGAAGGTTGACTTCCACATCATTTGTGAAGATCTCATTTCGTGACATTCATTATGTTGCAGAAGGCTCCAAAGCCAGCCTCCGTGGGTGTACAGGAGAAACAGAAACAGTCGGGTTGAAATGAGAAGATACAGCTCTATCGCTCCATGGTTTTGGCTCAGCAGTAAACTAAGGACAGACTAAAGAAAACTAAACAATGATCTCCTGGCTTCTTCTCAACTCCATGCTTCTTCTGTTTGTCCTGAACATGACATGATCTTATATGTAATGATGGATGAGGGACCCACGGTTAAAGCCCACTTACCTGCTCACAGTCAAGCTTATTTCCCTGCAGATCAGCTGCTGGAGCCCGGAGAAGATGCCAATCTCTCCCCTTGTTGTACGTGATGTAAGTCTTCACTTGGTTCTCAACAACCTTATTTGACAGGAATACCCCTTTAATCCCAGCAACCTGCAGCCGCGAGACATGGAGAGCAGCAGCACGACAACAACAATAAAGGGGGCGGGGGGGAGGAGAAAAAACAACTGTAAATTATTCAGACTTAAGTCAAGCTGAAGATCTGGTTCAGACAGGAAGAGATCAGTGCTTCCAAGTGACTGTTTTTTATTTATTTCTTGACAGGGAGCGCTCGACTCAAAACGCCAGACGCAGCCCAGAGACGTTTCTATTTATGTGCATGTACAGATTCACACGTGAAATCAGCCCGATTTCTCCATCTTTCAGGGGATCAGAGTGGGTGTAAAGGCGTGTGGAGGTCAGCGAAGGGTGATCTTAACCAACGCTGATGGGTGCGTGAATCTGGGATTATCTGACCTCCGGCCACACATGAGAATAATCTGGAATGATACCAACATGTAGTCACATGTTCCCCTGCAGTATGACTGGATTTAGATGGACGATGAGATGACCTAAAGAGCGACCCGACTCAGAGTTGTTTTGTGCAACACAAATGTCAGGCAAAAAGATAATTAAAGTGGACAGGAAGTGGATAAGGAGTAAAGCAACATCTGTTCCATTATGGCAAGCACCCAGAAAGGAAATCAAGGCTAACGCGACAAGTTTCCTGGCTGCTCTGTTGGTACTTAAATTGTCCATGTCTGTTAAATTGTTCATGAAAGCTCACAAACTCAAGATTCAAACTTGTACGGCGCTTTCACTGGTGAATAAGTCCTTTTTATTTCTCTTCATGTTGGCTCAGATGCGTCCTCAAAGGAGAAAAATGAAGAAAACAAACACAAAGACTGGAAGAGTGAACATGACCTTAAATTCTAGCAAACAGCTTAAATTCACTGCTCTTTTTTTTTTTTCTCTGGCACTTTAGAAATCAAACTATTAGCATAAAAATGCTAATGGAACTGAACATTAGATGAACTGATATTCTTATATTGGCCTAATGTTCAGGAGGGCAGTCAGAGATAATTATGCATGATGCCTTTTATAAAGACAATAAATCTGTGAATAAACCTGAAATCGTTTTTTCATTTGTCTAATTTCCATCATCTTTTAGCTTCATTGAAGCACCAATTAATCATTAAATACATGAAAATTGTATAATGCATTAGAATGCATGCTTTTATCAATTACATACAGTATATTAATTATTATGATAATTAAAATTAATTAACTGGACAAATAGACTTTCACCCAGTAGCAATCTTAATTAAACCAAAAAACTAGAAAGATGTTGGCAGTGTTCCAGGAGCAGGTCATCGCCCACCTCGTAGAGGTCGATCATGATGTTGCCTTCGGGTCCCCGACTGCTCACCACGCTCTCCAGCATCAGCGTGAAGAAGAGCCCCCTGGACTCAGACATGTAGAGGTTATAGGAGTCGTTTTGGTGCCAGTCCTGAATGGCTGCCACCACCTGGTTGTCATCAGTGCTGATTATCTGGAGGTCCTGAATAAATGCAAATCATTAGTCTGTGTGAAGACCAAATTACAATTTTTAGAGCAGCCATTTCAACATAACATGTGTACGTGTGTTTAGATGTGTGTGTGTGTGTGTGTGTGTGTGTGTGTGTGTGTGTGTGTGTGTGTG
>BJFM01000789.1:63403-77727 GCA_016586285.1 Arothron firmamentum | reverse complement strand
GATCCCACCAACAACGCAGCAACTTTGCCCATAAACGATGGCCTGCGGGGCGCATCTGACCGGAGCGGAGCTTAATGGGGAAGGTGTATTAGCGCGGCTATTCCATCCAGGCCGGCCGGCGATCCATCACCGTGGCCGTTAAGTGCAGAGTGGCAGCGGTGACCACTTGTTGTATTAATAGCAGCTGTTGTGACAGAATGGGTTTCTTTTCATTTTCCATACGGCGTCTGAAGTATAATATAAACCTCCCCGTCCTGCTTCCCTCAGCACTCTGTAATTGCCTCGCAGCTCCATCTCTTTTAATGGACTTTCTGTCAAATACTTCATCCAGTTCTATCAGTGAAAAGCAGCCATTGCTCTTAAATAAACCGTCCAGTGTAACACTCTGCTCCCCTCCGTCTGCCTATTCAAGCTTTTATGAATCGTGTTTATCTGATATTTTTTTTCTTTTGGAAATGTAAAAGAAACAGCCCAGACTATGATAAAAGTCTTTCTTCTGCAGCCACTGATCAGGGCTGAGTGGGAGCTGTGTGTGGGGGGAGTGGAGGGTATTACACTATTCCTGTGCATATTTTTAACACCGAAACCTTGTTTTTGTGTGTTTTATTGATCATCTACTCACACTCCAGCTTTGATCCTGCAGAACTCTTAGACGTGGCTGTCTCATTTAGCATGTTGAATCAAGCCGAGCTTTCGTGTGAATATTGATTAAAGCGGCTTTAATGCTGCAAAAGGAGGAGGGACGTGAGTGCACCAATAGCGCTCCAAAGCAACGATCTGCGTTTGTCTTCACGGCTTCCAACCGCGCAGAGGTGAAATCTTTATTCTCCATCATTAGAGTCTTTTATTTGATGTAAAACCAGACGTATGGATGAAACTTTGCCAAACAAGCTCCTTGTCCTGGTTTTACCTCAGGTGGGATTTGATGGCTCCCGGATATTTACAGGCCGCGTTCCTTCAGTGAGTTATGCGTTTTATTGTTTAGTATGTCTTAAATTACAGCAGCGCATGTGCGGTTTTAATAATAAATAATATTCCTAATGCTTTATATCTGATGTGTCTCCAAAACTGTGGCTTCTTGGTGCAGGTAGAATTACAGCATGCACGCAGAATTCTGGCACAATATTTAAGGAGATAAAATTTGGCTTTGGTATTAATCAGTATGTTTACTAGAGCTGAAAACATGGTGTAAAATAAATAAATACACATTTATCAACGCGACATATGCCTCCCCGAAAAACCTTGGTCTCACATTCAATAATTAAAGTAATGGGATTAAAATGTTTCATATTTCAGTTACTCACATTCTGAATTACTGCCGAGCACCAGGCAGTTTTATAGTCTTTGGCACAAAATTTAACCTTCCAATCCCACCACAAAGCTGCGTCTTTAGTGCCTGAATAAATGTAAGTATAAGTGATGACAGCAGCAGCCGATCTGGTATATTTAACCCCACAATGACGCCATCTGCTTCTGCAATCCTTAAAACTTTTACAGGTGTTCCTCTCTGGGTGCGACCCCCGGTGCTCCGTCTCGGGCCCCGTGCAGAGGCGGGACCCGGAGAGCATGACCGTCTCCCACCTCTACACCCGCAGATGCAACTTTTGTCACGTGTGGGAGATGCGGGAGCGAAGGCGGGATGAAGGCACGGCTCGGTGCGTTTCTCCGTGCTGATCCCAGAGCAGCGGAGTCCAATCTGTTTACGCTTTAGTGCAAGTGCAAAGCATCACAAGAAGCAGCGCAGCTGGTCGCTCGCTAAATATTTAAATAAACGCCTTGTGCTCGCGAAAGGGAACGTGTCCCTTTTTCCTCCCCACTCCTGCTTTTGGAGGAAAGTCGAGTTTCTCCGGGTTAATAATTGATAGAGGATCGGGTCTACGCTGGCTCTACAAGTTTAATGTCGGGAGCCAGCGTCTGCCGTTCGTTTGGCTTGAATGGGCGCCGTGCGAAGCTGAAGGGTACAAGGACGCATACAAGACGCTACAGGAGGTCAGCATATGGACAGAATCCCTTTTTTTTATGGTTTTAGTTGATTTGTAGTCTTTTTGCGCGCGCACACACACACACAAACACACAGCACGGGGACTTCCTGCCTTGGTGGGGGCAGATTCCCCTGACTGGAGTCAGCAAAGGTGGACATGGATCCTTGGGTGAATGAGAAACGGCCCAGAGATTCAGACGCCGAGCGAGTCACCATCTTCAGAGATGCTTCATACTGACTGGGGCGTTGGCACGTTCTCTCTTCTGTTCAAGGTCGTCTGAACGCCTTCTCCAACACAGTTGTTAAAAGCACATGACGCCTTTTTTTCATACCAAGCGAGTGAAATTGTTCCTAATCTGATGTGGGTAATTTGCTGACTGACTTTGCTGCATGACTCACTGCTGCTTTTTCCAATACCTTCATCCATGCAAATCCCATCAGAGAAATCACGTTAATTTCAAAAGGCGAATCAGCGAGGAGCGAAGTCATTCCTCTTCTGCGGCGCACAACTCCAAAAATTCGATTTAATAATGCAGAATTGTTCTACATTTGTCAATTATTGAAAGTGTTTTTTTTTTCTTCTTCTTTTTTTTTGAGTTTATCAAAACTTCTGGCAGCACTGCGGCGCCTGTGAAACAGTGACT
This sequence comes from Arothron firmamentum, assembly GCA_016586285.1. Taxonomy (NCBI): domain Eukaryota; kingdom Metazoa; phylum Chordata; class Actinopteri; order Tetraodontiformes; family Tetraodontidae; genus Arothron; species Arothron firmamentum. The sequence continues at coordinate 75,102 of BJFM01000789.1, read as the reverse complement.
GTTGATCTCACCAGTAGAATCTATTGGGGACGACGTTGTCGTGCACAAGCTGCCATCGCCGGCCGAATTCAACAGAGACGTAGAGCTGGAAAACAGAGAAGCAGACAGATCAGAGATGTGAGGAAGAATTCAGTCCCAGCCAGAGGAAAGACAAGAAAAGCATCCTGCTTTATGTCCAGCTGCGATGTCAGAGGCAGCGGTGGTTGTAGTTTGACCGGTACAAGAGCGAGGGCGTATGTTCCGTGCAGATATTACACTTCAATTCAGCTTTATTTGTATTGCATCTAGTACCATCTCTTTTAACAAGAAGGAGGAAGTGTTAGGTGTGGGGCCTGAATCGATGATAACGGTAGAGTTAACGCCTCGTAAGGACTGACAAAGGTTGTCATGGCAGCGATGTTTGCAGACTTTACGTCTGACGACGACGACGATGGTGCAGCAGCTCCTGAGATATCGACGTCTGGTGCCTCACAATCACACAAATTAGGAAGCCGGAAGTCAAATTTCTCTTCTGGTAATTGTTTTTTGAGCACAAGAACATTTTGTTCTGGCCCGTCAGCATTAGTTCAATCCGCAGGTATTAATCGTAACTGTTCTATTCACACAGCAGCAGCATAAATAAACCTCTGCCTTGTTTTTGCTTCTGATCAGCCTTGTTGTTAATTGAGACATCAGGAGAATTTGAAACGATGAATTAAGTCTTTAATTTGATCCGATTTATCCTGAAAGTCCCCCTGTTAAATGAAGAATCGTTCATTTATCTGCAATCGTGGGGGTTTTTTTTAATCTGAGACAGTAAATAGATAATATCATTCTGCTTCGGTAAAGAGGGCATGGAGGGCGTATGCCTGACAACTAGCAAATATGTCTGTCCTCTATTTTCCCCATAAATCCGTCATATTCCTTTTCACTGTGAACGTGCGCTTGTGTCCAGGCTTTCAGAAAGCCCGTCATCTTGTAGCGCTGACCGAACAGCAGCCCAGCTAATCTCAGAGCTTTACAGGGATGAATTACACCGTTTAAGCTCCTCTTAGAGCTTTAAGCTTTTAAAAGACGCGGCACATGATCAATAAATATTAGATGGAACTGAGCCGTCATTATTTTCAGAAGTGATGAAAGGAAAAGAAAGCGGTGTTGTTCGAGAAGGAGAGAATAACCTGGGGGCAAACCTCTTTAGCTCCTCTGACCCTATCAATAGCTCTTGTCTAAGCTTTCATCTTCCTCCACGCGCCGTTAATCTCTCCTCGCAGACCTCAGATGTCTGCAGAATCAAGTCTTCTAGCGGTGAGCCGGGGAAGTCGATTCGGATGATTCGGTCGTGTTGAGCGGAGCGGACAGCAGAGTCCTCGCAAAGAGGCATTTGAGGTTCGTGTTTGGTGTTTGTTTATGCGGCGGACCGCGCGTGCCGGAGCTGGACTGCTGTTTGTTTAGGCCGGTCCGGCTGATACACATCAATTTCAAGTGTGCAGCCACGGCGGCTGATGTGACCGGCTGCCTCTCCTGCTGCAGCCTCGGTTTCAGCCTCAGGTGTCTTCACACATGAAAAATGTATAATTTAGCCTGTTTCCCCATCTGAGACACTCGTTCTGCTCTCAAGCAACATGTATGTCGCCTAAAACACAGCATGGTGCTTCCACTGGTCCTAAAAAAGCCGAGCCAGGCTCTTACAGCAATCTAGGCCTTATTCCTGTCACACTTTACGTTGCTATTTTTTCCGAGCGTCTGTCACCTGGGCATTACCTTTTGGTCGTGGCTATAAGCCAGGATCCAGTCCTCCTGCTCCGGGTGAAAGAGGAGACTGAGGATGTCGAAAGCTAAGCCGTATTTCTGATAGGACGCCCCCTCGTCCAGGCTAATGAGCAGGCTGCTCTCCACCTCCGGGTCCGTAAGTAACATGATCTGAGATGAGATGGGAAAAGAAAAGAGGTGGTGGGGATGGGGGTGGAGGAGGAGGAGGAGGAGGAGGAGGGGAGGTGAGTGGCGCACCTTGACAAGCATCAACCCCGCAGGGTTTAAACGTAAAGTTTGGAGGAGACGTCCAGGGCCCCCCCTGTATGGAAGCTGCACATTCATAATCATTGGCAGATATTTTTGTAACACCACAGGGACCCCACACACACACACACACACACACACACACACCCCACCCCAACCTACCTTCCTTTTGTTATTCGGACTCACGTACAAGTAGCTCAGGATGACTTTTGGCCCGACCTTTTCATTAAGCTTCTCATAGGTGGTCCCATAATCAGTTGACCTAAAATTCAATTATAGTAAAAAGAGGGCTGATGTGGAGAACAGAGCAACACACACCAGTTAAGACGCGGATGGTATCATTAGGCATATCAGGGAAGCAGAAAATTGCAACAGCAAAAGTCATGAGGCAATTTGCTAGATGAATGGATACTTTTTTTTTTTAATTAGGAGAATAAACAAGGATATCCTGTGTGGCGTTGGATGGGAGTGTGGATGGGAGGAGATATGATTACTTTTACCGTTGTTACTGATGCTCTGGGGTACAAATCTAATTGGGATATTTCTGATTTTCCAGCTAACTCAAGGGCACATTTCGAAAAATAGATTTAGGAATAAGCAAACGTAATAAGAGTTGTTGTCTGCAGTCTTCAGTCACCAGATGAAAGGTCCTACCTCCATAAGGAGCTCTCCGTCACTCTGCCCGAGTTGAAGTCGTAGTACTTTGTCAGCATGAGGATCACCTAGGACACAGATCAAACAGGTTATAGCCCAACGCGTCAGCGGTCCCGCAGCACGCACACGTTTTTAAAACTAGCTGACAGGTTTATTAAAAACCTGAACGTGGCTGTGACAGCCTGTCAGTCCCACCGTCCCGCTTATAAGCTGTGGATTCCCTCTGGATGAACTGGATCATATATGTATGCAAACAAATTCTGGCTCAGACACCCAGAAGACCAGCAGCAACTGCTGCCACTGCTAAACCAAATGAATAAATAAGCCAGCGCTGCTAGAAATTCAGCACAAATAATTTAAAAAAAAAAAAGGGTTCATTGCAAAGAAATGGAAGCCATATTTAAATGAAGGACATCATTGTTGAAGAGGGCCGTGAATCGAGTTCAAATCGAATGTGATATGTTGGTTCATGCTATAGTTTCTGCGCATCATGCTGCTCTTTGGGAGTCCTATCCAGGGAGTTCTGAGTATTAAATATTATTAAATCATCTGATTTATATTATACAAAGCATTTTTCTGTGTGTGCTGAATAGAGGCTGCCATCCAATTCTCTCATCTAATTAACTTCAGTGTCAGAGAATCACCAGAAACAGGGACACTGAAGGCAGGAATCAGCTCATTTTCCTTTTCTCAATTAAGAGCTGGGGCCACACGTGGAAGAGCGCGAGACTCATCACATTTTGCCTCCACGGCCTACAGCCCTTCGGGTGTGTTGTCCTGCTGACAAAACAGCAGGGATGAAAGTTTTTATTTCTCCATTTAGGAAAATAAGAGTTGCTGATTTGTTAGTGATGAAATAAATAAATGATGACAAAAATTAATTGCTCCAGCTTCTGCCGCACACACTCATCCCTCTGCTCGCCGTCTCGCTTCATGAATATTAAACAGCATTAACATCCCGAGTTTCTGATGAGCAACGTGACGTTAACAAAGCCATGAATTTTCACGTTATTTCCTAATTACTGGGCCGTTTTGTTAATAACTAGCTTTAAAAAAAAAAAGCCAAGTTGTCACTTTTCTGAGCCTAGGAAATGTTCTAGATGTGCCCATAATTCATCTGGCCTGTTAAAGCGGCAGCGGCAGAATGGGCGGCTGATTTAGTCTTCCAATAACGTGGCCTTTACACCCCACTAAAGCTATAGCCTGGTGTGCATTAAAACCTGCAGTTATTTGAAAATCAGGACAAAAATAAGCCTCTTCTGCATGGCGATTGACTTTACGCGTTTGCTCGGGAAGGATCTCGAAACGCAGTCGGATGAATTTTGCATCCACCTGACAGAGTTTCCTGCGTTCAAAGCGTGAGGTGCAGCCCCGTGGCTGCGGTTAGAGCCTCAATACTGTATTCACTTTGTAGGTGCTGCGGAGCCAGGCAGGTGTTTGAAGCTCAGCATTGTCACGCAGGCCTCGGAGTTGCCATTGCAAATCACCGGACAGAGCCTCTTATTTCATTCTTACCCAGTTTAAATAATAATGCCGTGCACATTAGCATATTTTCCCTTTGAATCTGAACCAAACTGTCACATTTGATTGCAGTCGCCACATTATTTATTCGCAGCTTGACTGCGTTGCCGCCATCATACCTCCTAACTGGATTATTTGTCATCCAAGAGCAAGCAAATTGATTTTTTTCTTCACATCTAATCTTTCATAAATCTTGAACCTTTGAGGTAAATACACTGGGATGATTTTTTTATTTATTTATTTATTTTTTTGGTCATTATTCAAGACTGAATGGAGGCTTAATGGTGACTTAAAGGTCTCGCGGCTGATGAGATGAAACGTGAAGGGAAGCTGAGGAAGCAGAGGAGGAGGATTCTGTTATTAAAGCACAGAAACCTGTGACAAATTCACTCTCAGAGTCATAAAACAGGTTCCCCATCAATAAAGCCAGCATCAGATTTAGGAGGATAACTCCTTAAAAGCAATCACAGGTTATATTACGCGAGTTATTGACCGGAATATCAAGAGAAACCGCAAGTGTGACACATTGAAACCTGCTGTTGCATTCTGGGATGGAGTCCCATCAGGCAATTAACCTAAACATGAATAAACTATGATAAGAAAGAAAACAAAGATGCCACTCATGCGAAAATCTGTTTCTGAGTGTTTGTGCAAGCGAAATAAGGATTGTTCATTTCACATTTCATTTCATTAATCGGAATATTTGTGGAAGCATAATTGCACAGTAATAAAAACTGCAGATCGCAGAAACGGGAGGGATTTGGGTAAAAACAAAGGCTGCTGGAGTTGATCATGGCATCAGCACCAGTATTAATTGGAATTATTTGGCAAAATCACCATCCATTCGTGTTGCGAAGCTCCTGCTTTGCAAGTAAATCTTGGTGGTTTTTTTAACTCACACAGCCCATTCAATCTGTGTTTTTACCCAGCTGATCGATGTTATCAATTCCACAGTTTAGGATTCATGTGGAGTCCATGTTTGCCTGTGAAACACAGTCCTGCATTTTTTTTTCTTTAGCCTTGTCTTGTGCTCCATTAGTTTCTAAAGAAAATGAAGTGAAGTATAAACCAAAACCAGGAAAGAGAGTGCACACCTCCGCCAAGCAGCTCATTCCCCCGCATAGTCTGACTTAGGCCTGTAGTAGAGTAGATGCAGGTGGGAGTGATAGTTACATAACATAGCAGGTAGAGTTATGATCAAAGCCGCTTGGCCTGTGATAGTTGGTACAGTCCCTCCGGAAGGCGGAACAACACCAAAATGTAATCACCTGTTCTTTGGCTCATTATCAACATTTCCTAAAGATTACATTAAAATCTCTTTGTAACTTTTCGAGGTATTCTGTTCAAAGCAAACAAACAGACAAACGCTGGCTGTCACGTAAGCTCCTTGGCGGAGATAAAAAGCAACACAAATTTCCGTAGATCTAAAAGATGCGGCATAAATAAAGCATAACGCTGTGGTTGCAGGGTAATGTAATGCCTGTCATCATGGGAGCCATTGTTTTTTATACATAAAAAAGGCTGTCTACTGATTGGGATGAGGGTTTTAACAACTCTGCAGGAAATCCAACAGTTTAACTATGAAACGACTTCGTAACAACCCTGTCATCAAACAGCATCAGACAAAAACTCTGAGATCTACAGTCATGTGACTCACGCTGCAGCAACCAGGAACTGCAGGGAAACAAACCAGCGTGCACCGAACACAGAGGGATTTTTTTTTTTTTTTTTTTTTTTTTTTTTGCCACATCAATTTCTATCATCCCATTAACACAGGCAGCATGTCCTGCTAGGCCAGATGTTGCGCTGGAGCCGGGTCGTTCGAAGTGGGCGCTGCCGACGCGTCCGTGCGTGGCAGGCCGTGGCAGCGTAGAAAGTGCGATAACCTATCAGTGTCACTGCAGCACACACGGGTGAGTGGGTGGGGGGGTCTATGGAAGAAAGAGCGAGGTAGAGCCTGATAATTAATAATGAATAGTTACTCTTGAATAGCTGATCAAAGAGTAACGAGGTGCCGCTTTTGGTAATGATATGTTGATTTATGGCATATAATTCCTCTGCCGCAACAGTAGCTGTCCTTTCGTGCACCAATCCAGTCAGTGAAGTTGGATAAAGTGTTTTTAATATGAGATATATATACGTCCGAATGCCTAAGAGCGCTGTGAATATCACACAAAGGGCAGCGTGAACGGGCAGGGAACAGATATCCTGTCTAAAAGGCTTTCAGGCTCACCAGCCAGTGTCTAACTTTATTGGACTCCTCACGTCGAGCAGACGGCCCCGTGTGGAAGGACCTGCTCGCTTGGTAAGCCATGTGAAACGGCCGACTCCCTTCTCCAGCTTCTCCTCTCGCATCGTTTGCTTCTGTGCCATAAATGAAGGGGCCAGTCATTTCTGCAGCAGGGCCGGGATGACACGCTGGGCTCGAAGGCTCCGCCGTGCGCGGGGAGGGGGCCAGATCAATGCTCTGACAGCCCGCAGAGGTTCTTCGTCTGCTCCCTGCAAGGATGCTTGCTTTTTCCTCTTTTTTTTTTTCCCTTTAGTTTGACGAAGCCGCCTTCAGTTTTTGTGTTCTCTGAGACTCGGAGGTGCTCAGAACAATGGCAGTAGATAAGTAGAATAATGATTAAGTAAAAGCTCCCAGGACTCCTAGGATACTTCAGATTTTACCTAATTTAATTTGTTTAAACACATGCTACATCTTAATATGATGATTAAAAACAGCGGTCTGCTAAAAAGCTTCAGCGCTTAGCGCCTGAACTAAAATCATGCTTTTATGAGAGACTTTTATGTTATGAAAACATTTAAAAAGCCAATGTGGGTGTCGTCCATTTGCAAATGACTCATCTGATGCGATTCCTTTCCACTTAACGATGTAAGCAAAGGGTTGATCAAATATGCTGCTCAAGGATTTCTGCAGCTTTCACTTGACAAGCATTTAGACGTGTCTGTCACCCGTCTGCATTGGTCCACATGCACCATCAGCAAGACTTTTTAAGCTGAATGCACAGTGGCCCCCTCCCTCCCGGCACCAGAGAACCCACTGCGCCTGAGCTTTAGTCAATCAGTGCACGTGCAGGGAGAAGGAAGGTGACTAAAATCAAGAAAGTCAAGAGGCCTACAGCATCAGGGGTCATGCTAACACTGGAAGGTGTTCTGACAGTGGCCCGTCCGCTGTAACCGCTGTGGCTTTCTGGAGCTGGGTCTTGCCTCTCTGCCGGAGTGGCAGCAGGGTCGGCCTCCAGACTGCACAAAGAAGCCATCTTTCCCAGGCAAAGGCGTAAAATCTAACAGAAATGTCCCCTTTGTGGACCAGGAAGAAGGTTCACATTCAGCCAGCTAGCCTTAAGGAAAGGACATGATCGACACGATCGAGCAAGAAAAGCAGAACTGGAGGATAAATGCCGAAATGTTAGCTTGATTTCATAATTGCATCAGCATCATAATCAGCTGAGTAGCAGTTCAACGTTGGTCCTCATGGCGATTTCCAACGTCTCATTTAAATCAAAGCTAAAAAGGCCGCAGTGCATGAACTGCAAAAGAATACAAAAAGACACAAGCCAGCGCGAGCACCTGCCTGAAAAAAGAAAGGCGGCGTCATTTTATCATGAATAATGCAACACTCCCCTCCAATCTAGATTATCTCGGTCTCGGGAAAATCTCCGGCTCTTTTTGTGGAATTTCTTATCTCCGACTGCACTTGTTACAGAGAGAAAAGAAACAGACGTAGCAGAGCTTGCCAGGGAAAAAAAAAGGTGTTAGTGTACCTCACCACAGGAATGCTGGGAGGGTTGGCAGAGCTGCTCTCAGACAGCCAGAAGTTTCTGTGAAGTGCTGAGCTTGAAATACCACCTCCTCTGTTTTTATCCTTGCATTGCAGACAATGTCACACCCAGTACCGTGCCAGGACAAAAAAAAAAAATAGACCCTTTGTCTTTGTCTGCCTGCGGCTGAGTTAAGCTTTTAGAATTCCCATCATTATGTATTTCATGAATTTATTTATGTTTCCTCAGCTGGGTGTGTGATGGTCAGCGTTTGAGTCAAAACTGCAGTAACTCTTTACACCTTTACAACCTGTCTGTCGCACAACGTGCCAACGTGCCGTGCACACGTGTCAACATGATGTTTGCAGCAAATTGAATTACGAGACAGGCTAGAAACACGCTAGAGCCAGTGGGCCTGTTAGCGTGACATTAAAATGCTTAACAATCTGACGCGTTCGGATGCAAATGAAACTCTGGTTGACATGTTTCAGTCCATTTATTGGATTTATGTCAGATTACCTAAATACGTAGTGACATGTTATGAACTTCCTGTCTTGTCTCGACATGGTGACACCTTCAGTTTTAGCATTAGCCGTCCCAATGTAGGAGCTAACACACGCTTGTATTTTCTCCATGTTTGCTGTCTTTTGTCTTCTATGTGCTTTCTTTATTAACACATACGAGCGTGAAGATCGGGGAGAAACCCCGGTGTTATCTAATAAATCACGTCTAGTTGTTTACGCGATGACTTTCATGATCTGATTCCTGAAGATTACCTCCATGATTGGATTTTTATGGTCATGTAAACGAGGTCAGTGAAGGGAAACCAAAATAAAAGGTGCGGCAGATTGATCACATTAAAGCTTTGCTGGCTCTCAAGGACCTAACTGACAGTAAAAGCTAAAAACGTCATATAAAACAGTGGTATTTGTGATGATTAACTAGCTGGAGTTTAAATGTCAGCTGAGCAACAAGCAGAATTTATAATCCGCATGTCTGCCTGGATACAGCACACTGCTCACCATGCATGTAACACATGGAAACTCCATACATTTGCGATATCTTGGGATATCGCAAATATTGCATGTTGGGATGGTCGCCTCTTACGTTCACCTGAGGATTCAAATGGATGATTGGATAAAAATGCAATATATCAGCAGAAGCAGTGCAGCACTGAACAGCTGGTGAACAGTTGAACAGATTGAACAGATTCATCCACTCCATGCATGTGCTGTTAGAACAGGCAAAGACCCGGCCCCCAAAAATTCACAATTTCTCTAACAATGCACCAGACCAGAAGGCGCTCGTGAAAGGAACGCAGCCTAAGCATGTCACCACTTGTGATATTTTATGCATCACACAGTACGAAACCAATTAACACCTCAGAGGGAACCACGGCAGAGCTGGTCGGTCTTTAAATGTGTCACACTAGAGCTCATAAAAGCTAATGAGGATTAGCTTCAGTGGATTCATAAACAAGACAGGAGATGGGGACGTCCATACACAGGCAAATATGGATTACGTGCCTATATTACGTGGATATACGTGCCTACAGTCAGTTCGATCTGTCGGCGCCAGAGGAAATTAGGTGTTCATTTCAAAATTAGGTTAATTTAAACTTTACAAATAAGGTTTGAAAGAGTGCGCCTTCCATCTGATTATGAGACAGATATGCAGACGAACACAAGTTCAGCCTCCACTCTCCCAACTCTGAAACTTGCTCACCTTGCTTTTTCCTTCACCAACCCACCCCCCACCCCCCACCGCCACCACCACCACCACCTTCCTCTGCTCACTTCTGATTCAGCAAATGTTTTACAAAGTCACAGACACACAGAAGGCCAACAGTTAGATTCTCTTTTTTGCCTCATCCCGGTTCTGACTTCCAGGCAGCTGAGCCACGTGTGGAGCAGACAGAGATAATGATGAGTATCACTTGTAGAGACGCACATTTGACGGACCAGTAGACGGAAACGCTTTGAACACGAGGACATGTGGCTTAAGGTATACCTGGAGCGACATAAAAACCCAGGAAACGTTTGCATGTTGTCACTGCGCGGTTTAGTTGACTCTAGCGCGGCACCAAGGGCACCTTTTTCAATCTGCCATTTTTGCACAAATATTTTAGCAAGAGCTTAGCGTCCTGCAGCTATCAGGCTCTAAGATCTATGAAAAACACAACACGCTGCTGCTCAGTGCTAATGTTCAGTGCCGACAGCCTGAAATCTCGATTTCAACCACAGCAAAATTGACACCTGCAAACAAACCGCCTCAAGTGTGAAGTCAGAGGAGGAACTCCGGCACCTCTGCAGATGCTCTTCCTGTCAGATAAGGCTGTCTATTGATGTGGATCTGGCTGCCGAAGTTCTTTTTCAAATCCTACCCAACCGACTGAACAAGCCGGACAAAGACATTCCTTACAGAAAAGAGATGCTGGTTCACTTCGAAACTAACTTTGATTTTGAATAGGAATATTCTTTTGCACCAACAATGATGGTTGAAATCACATTCCCCTCGGTCCTTGAACCACCGGAGTGGAACATTTGGCCCACACCTACGCAGTGCAGACAGTGGGTGCGGCCTGTAGCATATACTGTAGCGAAGGAGCAGTTTAAAACTCCACAATGCCCACTCAATGCATGTAACTGTGAAAAGGGATTATGCAAAATCCTGCTGATGATGAATCACCAACACTGAGATGTCAGCCTGAGTTACCTGCACATTTGATAATTACAAACATTTTCCTCGTATAGAGTTTTATTAATGTTGAATCATCCATAGATGCTAACTCCACTGACTCATTGCGTTATCACTAATGCAAGTTTCTTTGTGTTATTGTCTTTTTCCCCCAAAACAAAAATCCCATTTCTGGTTTTCCCTCATCTATTTAATTTGTGCACAAATCTCTCGTCTCACACTATCTACGCACGCCTTGCAGAGAAGAACACACACACACACACACACACACACACACACACACACACACACACACACACACACACAAACACAAAGAAAGGATCTGCTGCTCATGGTTACCTATGGAAAAAATAGCATTATCACCCAAGGAACTCCAACGTGATTGGACACGCTAATGTTTATATTGACTATAAATCAGCCTGCAAACAAAAAGTCAGTCACGGCCAGAAAGAAACAAGGTGGGGAGCTGAAAGTCTCCTGTTTAGTCAGTAAATATCCTCAATGACAGTAGACGGCAGTTGTGCTTCACTGATGGTGATGCTGGTTTTTGGCCAGATTGAATCCATTTTTATTGTTCGACTCATTTATGATTTTTTTTTTTTAACACCATTCCGGTCGAGCTTATGTCAGGAGAAAAATGCTGCAATGTGATTTAGCCTTTCATTTACGCTCTTGTTAGCGCGCTCGTCGCCCAAGGACGTCAAATATCTTACAGCGGCTTCACACAATTACACAGGGTCAGATGTGAATATGGCAATCTGTCTCGCAGTCTGTCATTTCTGACCTTCTGGGTATCTTTGATTCCCAAGATCAAGTCCGGGGCCTTATGTCAAGCAGCGAGCCGTTAATTTTAGCACAATGACAGGACGCACCGGAAGATGAGAGGACGTCAGAAAGCTGTTTGATGCTCACATCTCCATCAGGCCAGACAGACACACAATCCTGCGCATTTCCCAGCTCCCGCTGCGACTTTAGAGAGTTAGGTACACACAGCTCCCATCCAATGTGACACCTGATCAAATGGGGGTGGGGGGGGAGGTTGTGGGGGAGGCGGGGGTGGGGGGGGGG
>BJFM01000789.1:27405-56274 GCA_016586285.1 Arothron firmamentum | reverse complement strand
AAAAATTCAAACTGTTCTTGTCGTGAGTCAGGCTACGCGCAGCCCTGAAAACACGTGATGATGCGATTTCTGCGTCCCGAGGACTGAGCCAGGAGGCAGGTAAAGGTATTTACTGAAGGTTAAAAGTCTGCAAATCCCACATTCATTAGAGCCAAATATAGTTGTGGGGAGATTAGATTTTACCTCAGTTTCGTTTTTTTGCTACCAGTGATGATGAAGAGGGTTTTCTTTTCCTCCTCGTGGGTGCTTTTAATAATGATGTGATGCCTTTATGGTAACCGAGAGAGACAGAGAGAGAGAATCTGTTCTGAGCTTTGCTTTACAGACGACTGAAAATGAATTACAGTTACTCAGTTACTCTCGGGCTGCCTCATAAAACTAATTCCTGCAAGGGAAACTTTTCCCGAGGGTCACCAGACTGTCAGCATTTATCATAAGAATGAACTTGTTCAATTTCGCATGTTCACCCAGGTAGCGCCTGCCTCAGCAGACGTATTGAAGATCTAGACTCGGCTGTGTGAACTGTCAGCAACGTTAGCGTGAGCAGCGCTGCAGCCGCCGGTTTTAAGTTAGCAGGTAGCTTGGGGAAGTGTGATCGGTCGTTTGATCAGGTTCCAATGGAATTGTGAGCTCGTCTGTACACCACCTGCAGTCCATCACGACTTTTACCTCAACAGGGGCTCAGGTTTGCAGATTCTAACCGGTAATCTCAACCCTGTTGAGTTGGTCCTCTGAAGTTTATCAAATTTCCCCCAAGTTAGTGAGTAGAAAGGCCATGGAAGAAATTCTGTTTAATTTGAATAAAATTGAATTTGTTGACTTATTGCGCCACTCTTTACTGAATTTATGCAAAAGCGGTTACCAAAAAATGGCTGGATGGATTCAAAAAAAATTATTGTGCATCACTCTGGAGCGAGATTTCCAACGTAACTAACACGCAACCCCAAGATGATTTATCTTTGCAACTGAGTCGAGCTGAGGAAGATGTTTTTAACCATTTTTAATCCCTTTCGTTCCCCTAAATGATGTAGAAGTGCCTTACAATCTGATGCAACTTGAATTAACATTCAACAGGAGGACCAGCCACCCTCTCTCCGCGCTCCCACATTCTGCATCCTGATGCACGGAAACTGTCACACCACCACCTTGTGACACAAACACACTGGAGCCACCTCAAGGAACTCAATGCTGATTTGCATTTTGTATCAAGTTCTCTGGGCCGGTGCCAGCGCAGGCATAAAAAGCTCTGCTCCCCAGATACCGAGGACCTGATTGAAACCGCGGGCACAGCTCTTCCGCCGTGCGCTCTGTATGGGGGGCTCATTAGCCGGAGAGACCTGTGCACATTGTTCAAAGTCTGCAAAGTCAGCGAAAGAGCCGCTCGGCGCATCCCAGACAGCTGCACATCTGGTCTGGCAGCTTCAGGGTGACCTGACGCACCGGTGTTGGCAGGCGAAGCGAGCGCTCGACCAAAGTCCTGGACGGAAGCAGCTGACGGGATTAGGAGCATTATCTCAACGCGCATACTTCCACACACGCGCTGTCACGCGTGATTTCAGCGGCCGGTTCCCTCCCAGCTGAAGTGTCCGGCTCCGAAGACGACCTGACGGCGTACCTGAGGGACAGCATGTGGACAGACTCCCTGAAGAGTCTCTGAGCGCAGACGGAAACTGTCCAACCGGTGATGAGGCTTCGTCCAGCGGATGGACGGCTTCATATTCCCAGTGTTGAGTTGGGCCCCCAGTGGTTCAGGTGGGCCCGACGGCGCAACAACCTGCACAGCAACAGCGCCTGTGCTGCTATTCCCAATCCAAAATCTTGAAATCAAAGTCGCGCGTTCATAAACGGCGGAAAAATTAAACACAAAAAGTATTCGACGTTCAGGGGCCGCGCCTCTCTTGAGAACCTGTCAGCGTGCGCTCTATCGACGTCCTTGTTTTGTTCGGTTATGACATTTTTGAGGGCCGCCGCGCAGCGAGGGGAAGGAAGAGCTGGGGGAAGCAGAGGGCGGAGGACCACGCAGAGAGACTTTGCATCAGCAGAAAGGATCTGGCTCCCCAGGATCTGCGCTGCCCTTTCAAATGACACAGCTGATCAATGCCGGAGGGACGCGCCCATAATGGCGTTGGCCCGAAGATTAAAACCTCCATCTGAGATCAATAATTTCAGCCCTGGCTCCTCTGAAGTCACGTTGCGGCGCTGGCCGTCTGAGAAAGCGCCACACGTGGGGATGTGCCTCTGGTTGTCTGTCGTCAGGCGTTGCACGACTTTCAGGGAAAGCTGATATTGCCTTTGTCGCTCTAATTTTCCCCTCCTGCTTTTATGTTTACACCAGCTGGGGGGGGCTCCTCTGCAGAGGGAGGCGGCTTCAGCAGCCTGAATAGATCTTCTCTGAGGATCAGATCATCTTTGATCCCCATATTTCCCATCAATCATCGCAGGGCTTAATTTCAGCCTTTCCTGGGATTATTCTCCAGGTTGATGTTACCTCTGCGTGGTCCTGAGAGCCAGTTTAGATGCATTCTTTTCTTTTCTTTTCTTCTTTTTTTTTTTAAACTGTAAATTTCATTCCCCTGCTGTCACAACACCTCTTCAGAAAACTGCTAATTGGGAAGGCTCGGCTTATATTCTCTGTAGTCGGGGAAGGGGGTGGGGGGGGGGGGAATGAAAGACAAAGAAAAGAAAGCGCGAGACTTCAACATCCCCAGCATCCCAGGCTCGACTGTCACATAGCTGCAGCGCTGCTGCCGCTCCTCTGAGGTTTGCCTCTCACACAAAGGCCCGAGCGTTGCTCCGCTGAGTTTTAGTGGAGGTGTGAAAGGAGAGCGGGTTGTCGGGGCTGTACCAGAAATGTAGGTTCAGATCCATCCGTGCGAGGAGCGCTGCTTTGACGACAATGGCCTCCCTATTTATGGAAGCATTAGCATGCAGCGTCGGGGTGATGACACCGCCGCTTTTAGCATGACCTAATCGGCTGCACTGTCTCCACTTTGTTGGGATCAGAAATAAAAGAAACGTGTCACAAATGAGATACAGGCGGCTCACATGGGAGGCCGTCAGGAGTTCAGTGGCTTCTCAGAGCATTTTTGATGTGACGGCATTGGAAAATATTGCCGACATCAGAGCTACAAATTGTTGGGCAAACTCTTCCTAACGATAGATTCCAACAGCCGTCAAGTCCAAGAAGGCAGGAACGCACGGGTCCCAGCTTGATTCCTTAATTCAAAGATCTTAAATCTCCCTCAAACTTAAGGTCTGTCCAGATTGTGGAAGCGGAGGAGGGTCGGCCATTCCTGATGCAGTGGAGATAGATTTTGGAGACACGTTGTACCTTGGTTTTATGAATGAGGGCATCGGGTCCAGCAGGAGCTCCCCTGATGCACCATGGCCCAGGCTCACTTTTTTATTTTTTATTTTTTTTGGGGGGGGAGTGCAAAGTTAAACTTTTTCCTATGTGAAATGAAATAATTAAAGCCAACGCGTCTAAACTCGCTGCTCTGAGAGGAGCTGAAACTTTTATGAGCACCATCCTGCTTTTTGAAGCCTGATGCAGGGAGCCGGGCCTTCTCTCTGGCACACTTTTCAGACTCGGTAAATAAAATATGATGATCACATGGGTGCGCTTAAGCAACAAAAAGAAGTGCTGTCTGCCTTGTTTTACAATGATAATGATCTTTTGTGTAGGAAGAAAGAGGAAAAAACCAATGAAACACAAGCAAAGTCTCAAATTACGTCTTTCACAGCAACTTTGAGCATCACGCCCTGTGAAGACATCAATCAAAAGTTGGTCGTCTTTAGGTTCTGATCTCATTATTTCGGTAAATGAGAGTCCTAACGATGGTTTAATTGCATTATGAGTCACTCGAAATTGATTTTTTTTTTTTTCTTACCCATTGTGGTTTTTGATAAAGTTGCTGCTAACCCATTAATTCTGCTCACAACATCAGTCACAACAGCTGTCACACAGCGCACGTCGCGATGGACAATAACAAGGCTAATATCATGCTCACTCAAACACCAGATAATTGAAATGATGTATAGAAACGCAATTTTAATTTTGTGGGGTCACTCGGTGCTAATGGGTTTAACTCACCACCTGGGCTAAAAAGAATATGTGTAGCCTGTTTATGAAGCAAGGCTGTGCACGCTGAATGCATTCATTGCTTGGGTTTTGTGCTCCGAGCGTTTTGCTCAAGGACACTGTGGGCTGGAAGAGCTGTGGACTCAAGTGTCAAGCCCATGATGAGTGAATCTACCACTTTACGTCCCGAGCCAAGACTGCTCTGAATTCATTTGAACCACCGTTGCACGTACGGCTTTATTAATGGTGATGTCGACACACTTTGGTCCATGACTGAATGATCTCAGCCTCTAATGGCCCTTAATTACAATTTATTCCTCCCTTTTGAACTGGAGCCTTGAAGCTGATTGCAGTTTGGAAACGGAGGAGGAATTGTTGTAAGGCTTTGTACTGTAAAAGCACGTGGCAATTATCTGTATGTACTAATTTGTTCTGACCAAACAATTACACATAACTCCATCCCTAAGATAGGCTGATAATAGCCCAGATGAGTCTGATCCTGCTCAAGGTTTCTGCTTGTCAAAAGAGAGTTTTTCCATCAGGCTGTTGTAGAAATCTGTCCACGGCTGGGCCCTGGCTAACGTCACTGATGCCTGGTAGTTGGATGTCTGGTGGAACTCAGGTGTTGGAGTCCAAAGCTGCAGGTGCTGATGAAGACGGAGTGAATACATCCCAGTAAACATGTATGTATGTACGTACGTATGTATGTATGCACAGGAGGGTAATCAATTTATTGTCGGAATCATGTTGACACTGTTAGCGATTAGCTCCCTTTCGGCTCATTAGTGCTGGACCAATTCCAGATGACCTTCCATATCACGGCCACAACACTAGTCAATAGCGAGCTAGCAAATTAGCATCCCAAAGGTAAACTGAGTTACTTTCTTCTGCTAGATCTAATTTCTTTCTCTTTTTGCTTGATGTTCAACTTCCAGGTCAGGATTTGGCACAGAGCTCCAGCACGTGCACGGGAGGAGATCGATTTCCGATCGCATTACCCGGGTGTGTGAGCTCGACACGTGCACACGCACCTGTGTGAGAGAGCAGCCCAGCAGGGGGTGGGACTTTTATCCCTTCCAGTACAATGGGCTCAGGTGCTCCGGATCAGGATGCAATCAGCTCCTGTGACCAACCCCACAGACGCCATATTAGGAAGGCGCTCGCACGCTGGCCGCCACACCTGACACTGAACAAAATGATGTGATTGGTGAACCCTTTTCAGGTTCGTCCTGATTATACGCTGTGACCACCCGGAAGATGCAGTGAGGACATATAACACATTCTGTGGATTTAAAAATGATTGATTTTTTTTTTTGTTTGTTTGTTTGTTTGCCCGTTTTCTTCCCTTGAGCACATCTGCCTTCATGAAAAGCAGAAGTAAACCATAACCTGTTTTTGTCTCCTTTCAGTGGTTTCGACACTAAAAGGTAGGTTCAGGTTATGTTTATTATCCTGCAGCCCTGTTTGAGTGTCATTGCCTTTGAAGAGCGAAGAAAACGTCTGGTTTATTAAAAATGGATGCATCACAAGCGAGGGGTGGGTAAAAAAATCGATGGCGCAACAATGGAATATGTTTAGCGTGGACGCCTCCGTGACATCGGGGAAATCTCAGTCAGCAGCAATATGTTGATCTCATTAAAATGATTGAAGTTTGTCTTCAAAGAGCCACAGTTCAAATCCCGGGAGTGCAAAGGAGCATGAATCAGAGCCGGGAGAGTGAAGCCGCGACCTTTAGTCTCTCATTTAACCGCACTGATGATAACAACCGAGAGCACTGGGTCTGTTGCCCAAGCATGGGAAATATTTCATCGCTTGGATGAGCTGCAATTTCCATCTGTTGTTCATTACTGTGAATTATAGGTTAAGTAAAGATCCCTCAAATTAGCTACTCTTTCATTACATTTTTATACCTCTTGCTTTGCTTTCCTTTTTCTTTTTCTTTTTTTTACTAAGATCAAGATCAGATGGAGGAAAAAGGTTGAAATAAATGTCGCTTTTCCTGATTGCTGAATCGAAGTGCGGATAATTTCAGAATTCAGCTATATTTGGGAAGGAGAGGGTCAAAACAACAGGCGATAGAATGCATAATTGATATTCATCCACCGGCGACCACAATCGTGACATTGTTGGAATAAATCAGTTCTGAATGTGGAAATGACCCTCAAATGCTAATGTGTGGATTGTAGTTTTGTTTGAATTGTGCCCAGAATAATAATGCGAGGTGGAAACAATGAAGAAGCCACAGTAGATGACAAACCCAACCATGACATGAAAGATTTGCTGTGGAGTGATGCTGAAATCCATATTTAATAATAATGGATACAAGTAGACTCACCACACACAGCCTAGAGAACAGGCAGAAATAGATCAAGTCCCCCAAACTGCAGATTCGTTAGGATAAAAGACACATTGTTGCATCAATACCTTGCATTATAAATGCATCAGCTGCAACAGTTGCATTGTGAATAATGAAACCTTTCAGAATCTTGATATCAAATGGTTTCACACTCGGCTTAACAATCCTTTCAACACAACAAAAAAAGTCATTAAGCCCCGTCTTTTATTGCCTCTTGCGTGTTTGTGGCTCTGGCTAAGTTGCATCTGTGGCCCCGAACTGGCGGCTGAGGCCAAAATAAAGTGAAGTTTGAATTCGTTAAGGCTCTGTTTGCAGCATGCTGAATGGATTTTCCTTCCTAAAAGAAATGTGACTCCAGCTCAGTCTCCATCTTTAAAGTTGCATGGGTTGCAACAGCGCTGCGAGTCAAACAGGCAGAGGCTTAGTCATCCAAACTCCTGGGATAAAAAGAAACGAGAGGGCAGCAACATGTTTAAACATTACTGTTAATCCAATCAGACTTCTATACATGGATAGAATGGCTTGCTGTTGGCATTTCACCTCTGTGTTCAGGCCCCAGAGGGTGAATCCAACATGGCTGAATGATGAATCATCCATCTATTCCAGCTGACACGAGCCTTGAATGTTAGCTGATGGCGGGGTGGATGGAGCTGTGAGGAGGATTTGCGCTTGTCAGTAGATACTAAATGGATATGGATGATGTTCTGTCGGTTTTCCCACCTGTTGCAGGGCCCGAGATCGTGTCCAGTCACACACCTCTCGCTCCGGTTTGCCAGCCTGGCTGCAGAGGCCGGCGTGTCTCCGTCACATTTCTCCCTCTGTAATCAATAGTTTTATTGACTTGGAGCAGTAGATTGGTCCCCACGCACCTCTGCAGGTTTATTGGAGATCGCTCTTCTACGTAATGAGTTTTGTTTTCCTTCAGGCCCACAACGTGAAGCAGCTCAGGAGGAAATCTCTTCCGTAAAGAACATCGAGTTCGTTCTTTTTTACAAAAATCATCAAGCCCAATCTGGAGGGGAAAGATTAACATAAGATCTGATTGCCTCCTTTCAAGGTTTCCTCAGCTTATGTGAAAAGTGTAAACGTCTTCTTTCATTCCTCAACTAGCGCTATTAAATAGCCTTTAATGCTAACTTGTAAATATTCCAAGCTTTTAACGGGATCGATTGGTTGTAAGCAAAACACCATCTTTATTTAGAATAAAAGATTTGTTGTCTTCTGTTAAAAGGAAGATCCTTGGAGATTCAGCGGTGATCAAAAGAGATGTCTGTAATTGAGGGTCAAGTGAGCGGAACATGCTGTAACAGGTAAGACTGAATACTCAGAATATTCTTTTTAAGGATCGTGGGGAAAGAAGTTCTCCTTCAACCGTATCTCCAGGAGCTTGTCAACTTAAGGGAACGTCTGCAGGACATTGCGTTATCAGATTCAGACAATATGAAGGTAATATATGAGTCACATCTGCGTTTCAGTGCTGTCGTCTGTGATATCCATCATTTCCTCCTCGCTGCAAACTTGAAGAACGCGTCAAAGTGTTGCCGCTTTCAGGGAAGTGATCACGCAGTCATTAAAAGTGAGTAAAAGAAACTTTTAATGACAGATTCCCTTGTTATTTTTCTGCAAATAACTAGCAAATGATCATGTTTTTAAAGCCCTGATAGGAGCCATCCACTGACCTAAAAACAGTGAAAGTGTGTCAGTATCAATGCAAAATTTAACCCCTCAGATTATCCAGGAGCCTTGAAGTTGGTCTGCTCCATCATGTCTTCTTAGATTAAGACAGGCAGGTATGTCTGAAGCCAGCAAAGTGCAGACATTATGTCCAATTCAGTGAATTATCAATAGCGATTAATGCGAAATCAGGACTGACTGAAAATTCACATTCTATAGCTGTAACTTTGTGAAGATATTAGAGGATTCATTTGAATCCGTGTGATGTATGAGTGTGGGCTTTGTCCCACTGCAGGACAAGAACATGATTAGCATAAAAGCGAGCGTGTGCTTTGAATGCTCCTCTTTTTAATGAAGTTTTCCCTCCTTTGCTTTGCTGCTGTCTCCTGATTCTTCCCTCAATTAGGAATTGCTTTACAAGGATTCCGAGGCAGCGAGATGTTATCTGGGATGTGCATCTGTGTCTCTGTTCCTTGGTAATTAAGGTTCCATGTCACCTCAAGAGATATCAGGCCAGGAGTCTTCAGCGGAGGTGCTGGTGGAGGGGTGGGGTTATTTCAGCGATGAGCTCAGTAAGGAAGATTGCTGGAGTTTGAAGATTGCCCCATGTCCCCATCAGCGAACTTGTCCGTTCTGATATTGTGCGAGATGCTAAAGTAAATGAAAAAGAAATTACTATTATGCATTTACACGGAGCACATGCAGCACGGCTGGACAGCAGACCCGTTTCTGCTTTACATTTCAATATTTCTGCTGCATCACTGCCCTTTAAATCACATTCCTCACTTTTTGCTGAGCACATTCAAAGCTAATTGCCTGAATATCCAGTAAAATGTTACAAATGTGATAAGAGTGAAGTAAGTGTGCTCCCCTCTATGATAATGTCAATTTTTAAAAACATCTACCCATAATTAAGTAAGCAACTCATCCCAGTTGGCGCCATCACAACAACAACCCCAGTTAATTGCTTTGTGCTCGAGAAAGCCTCTTTAAGTGTGGGAGAATTTGGCCTGACAGCACGCTGAACTTCTTCCAGCAGAAAGTGAGGGCTGTCTGGGTTTTTACCTCTCAGATCAGAGCCATTCCTTTTTGCACTGCAGCCAGCGGGGCAGGCACTCAAGCCTGCGTGGTTACTGGTCCAGAGAGCCCAGGGCGGTCTAGACAGTCAATAAGGGGAGTCTGATTAACATCGCCCCCTTCGATTTGTGTGCTTCAGGTGAAAGAAAAATAAATGTTTTAGGGAAGTGCTGGATGACGGCCCAGCAGGAGTAACTGCATCAACACCTTTGCCCTTTAGCCCCCAGCAAGGCCCGATTCATCGAGAGTTATTGGACTCTGTGGAACAGTGGGGGGGTCTGCCGATGCTTTTTCCTAAAATTGAAGCAGCTCGAGGAAGAAGCAGGATGCTAATCTCCAGCGTCTCAGCCTGACAAGAGGAAGCTCATTCATCCCAGACTATCGCTGCGACTGCCGCCATCCTTCCTCTGCTAGATTAAGGTGATGCGCGACACGTATCAGCCTCTCAAACGTCAGTCTGATTGGTTACATGTTCTGAAGTGATGCTCACTCTCAGCACTGTTGGAACAGCTACAGTCAGAAACTCCCGTTTGAAACATCGCTTGACTTGCTGATTGCATTTAATTTGGCTGTCAGCGATGACACACGCAGTCATTACCTCGAGTGGGAAAGATTTGTTTTTTCTCTTTTGCACATTAATTTGCTGGATTCACATCAGAGATTTGCAGTTAAAGCTGAGATTAATAAGCTCGTCACAGGACCTTTTCTACATTTCAGGATAAGCAAAGCTTTACAAAACTCTGGGTGAAAGCTATCTGTGTCCCATTCCTGAGATCAGCATGCCGGACATGTCCTGCCATCTGCTGCGTGATGCACTGTTGCTGCAATTTCTGTGATCATGTCACCAGCTTCCTCTGTGACCTGAAGAAAATCCCTCCTGTATTGAGGGCGTCGAGGAGCATGTTTATGCTGAAGTGCTCATGAATGTGATATTTTCAGGAAAGAGTGGTGAGGAGGGGAAAAAAAGAGGAATTTAAAGGGGAATTCAGGAATTGGATATCTTTAAATGGGTTTTTGATTTACCATTACCCCATGTTCTTGTCAAAAACCATCAATCTGATGCTTAAAGAAAAGTATGTTGAGGCAAGAAATCATACAACCTAAAGCTCCTAGACAGTTGCTGGGTGCTTTAACTGCCGCCGGCATCTTATTTTCTTGATTTTCCAGCTAGATGGATCAGCCTGTCTGAAAATGAAATAAGACAGTCAACACGGGAGTGTTTCTGACAAGAGTACTGGATGAAATTGAAAGAGACGTCTTTTTGTTTCTGTTTACCGCTAGATGGCAGTATAGTTTCGGTTTATCATTCAACCAATGACATCACCGAATCTTCTCCACCTCTTTTTCTGAGTCTGTGTGCAAGCTTGAGCCTGAAATATCACACAGACCAAAAAAAAAAAAAAAAGGAGGACTGCAACAACGAGGAAGACTCCGTGTCTGAGCTATTGAAATGAATCTTTCATCTTTATCAACCGTGTCCTTTGACCCCTGGGGGCACGTTCTTGTTGGGGTGGGGGTTGGGGGGGGGTCCTCTGGGTGTGGTGCCGTGATTGCAGAAAAGCTCAGGAAATGAATGTTTTATCAGCCCATGCTAAGAAAACAAGGCTGCAGCGAGGGAGGAGAAACAAATATCTAAATTTAACTCATCTGTTACTGCCAAGCCAAACAGCGCAGGCAGCGGACGGTTTCCTGTCCTCTAACAAGACACCATTTTCATTAGCCTGATGAGGTCTCCCCTCTTTCACATCTGATATCTAGAGTGAGAATACTCTGCATGACCTGTTGAAACTGTTGGACTGCGTTTGTGGCGTTTGCTTGGCCGTGCCCTGCTCAGGTTGGGCAGCACAGGAGCGGAGCAGCACATCCTACTCACTCAGTGGAAGACAGAACGTGGGAGGAGGTGACGGTCGGCAAGCGTCGGGAGGCTGCAGTGTCCTGTCCAGCGGCAAAATTTAGAACATGAGAAGGACTCAGTTTGCAGCAGGTTTGCAGTTCGATGCACGTCAGTCAAACAGGCAGCTTTACCTTTGAGAAAATTTCGTTCGGAAGAGCTTCTTGGAGGAAGCGAGCAGCACCACAGCCCAGACAGACACATAGAATCCGTGCTGTGGGTGGAAGATTGGCCCTCCCATTTATTTCCATTCCAGTCCAATTCCATTCTAAAGCCAGAGCCACAGGATCCCCTCTAAAACGATCTCTCACTCGCCTGTGAGAACAGACAGCCGCTGTCACCGGCGAGCACTGAAGAGGGAGTTGGGGCGATCAGAGACGAGAGCTGCGGTTCTGTCTCTTCTGGGAAAAACCAGATGACCCTCCTCAGATGTGATCATGTAAACAGCTGGCCACTGGTGGAAACGTGGGAGTTTTGAAGTGAGAAGACAAATTCTCGTCCAGAGTTGGTGTAACAACAACCAGCAACACTGTAAGTTTATCTTTCGCGGCAGGTATTTGCTGGAGATAATGTTTACTTAGGGTCTGTTGCGTTTTGGAATTCTCCTTTCAGGCTTTCTTTTCGTGATATTGGTGGAATGTAGGAATTTAGCGAACCTTCGAGGCCCGAGGCAGACTTTACTATCAGCATATGGCGTGTATGACATGCATAATTACATTTGTTTTACGGCATTTTCTAGCTTTAATAACGTATCCTCGTGGCTAACTGGGCCGGTCTGCAGCTGCGCCCACAGGCCTCAAACAGCTGGTCTCAATTAATGTCACTCTTGAGAAACATTACACGGAACAACCATTTGTTGACTTTAGATGTGGGCCCGGGGAAGCGGAGGATTTCATAATATGCGTGCCTGGCGATGTGAGTTATAGACGGCCGTAAAACTGCAAAGGCGGGGTCACGACCCAAGCCCTTCCACCCATGTTACAGATTGTTCCTGTTCCAGGTTGCACTCTCTCTCTCAATTTTTTTTTTTTTTAACACAGTCTGCATTTCATGAATTGGATGTTAGATTGAGTTTTATGATGTCACCAGCACTGGATTTCATAGGAAGTCGCATTCCTTTGCTGTTTCAACGGGCGCTCCGCTTTGGTATGTTTCAGTTTGCAGTAAATGTCAGGTTTTATGTAAAGGTTAGTGGTTTACATGAGTTTTTACAGCCTGACATAATTGAAAATCCGCACCTAATTTCCCCACAGCGTTAGTTTATACCACAAGAACATGGCTGCTTCCCAAGCCTGGTGTTGCAGGAAACCACACTCTGACTGTTAGATCTGCTTTAAAAAGCTCTCTTAAACCACGACCACAGTAAAGGCTGCAGCCAACCTCACCATTTAAGTAAATGTATATGTGTTTCCACATCTGTGTGTGTGTGTGTGTGTGTGTGTGTGTGTGTGTGTGTGTGTGTGTGTGTGTGTGTGTGTGTGTGTGTGTGTGTGTGTGTGTGTGTGTGTGTGTGTGTTTGAGTGTGTGTTGGAGGGGGAGTTGTCTGCAAAACCTGTGAAGGCAGCGATCCAAGTGTAACAATGTAAATTGTTCCAGGTTCAAAGCATGCTCTGTTGTTCCCACCCACCCACTCTGCTGTGGGTGTGCAGCGGGCCCATTTTTAGCACCATGCAGAAAGATATATTCTGTGTGAAGTTATCAAAACAATGGCATTGTTTGGTGCAGTTAAGGTAAAAAATTCTGCAGCGCACGTCAGCCTCCCATCCTGGGCCTTGAAAGTATTGAAATGTTTTGGTGGGAGGAGAGTCTGAGGATGTCAGTTGGCTCCGCTATAAAATGATTTCTGCGGTGCCATTTAGCATAACATTGAGAAGGAGTAAGAGGAAGTATAATCAGCACCAGAAATACCATTAAGGAGAATGATAAAAAGCTGTTACTGGAGTTTTCAAATTCCTTCTTAATGAGGGAATAGAAGTTTCTTCTTACGTCCTGCTGCATTTAGAAAAACAGAGTCACAACCAAGTGGTTGCATCCATTTTTGTTTTTTCCTACATTTGGTTGACAAATGCAGTCACTCCTCTCCTAATTCAACCTCCAAATGGAGACAGCATAAGTTACCATGCCAACCACACTGGTACAGGAGTGAAGTTTTTTTTTTTTCTTTTTCTTCCAAAAACATTCAATCCCAATGTAATTCCACGGATTTCTTCAAATGGTAGCACTCGGATTCTTACACCGGTCTTACAAGCTAAAATCAGTGGATTGGAAACGGGTTTATTGTGTATTATTATTTCCCCACAGTGCTTTGGCATTATCTGTGAAAACACCTGAGGCTGAATATATACCACCTGTCACCGTGAAGAAAAGCCTTTGTAGATCTCAGGCAAAGACGCAAACATTTCATTTTCTCCTTCACAGCTACAGCACAACTTGTCTGGCTGGGAAAGAAAACAATCCGAAATATGACAGCGTTGTGCTTAATAGAAGCAGAACATAATAACCCACGCAGCAATCACACTGTCCTCAAAATATGTATGTTTTTCAAGCATAAGAAACCGATGGCCTCCTTTGCTTTCTTCTTTCCGTCTTTTGCTAAATCTGTGTGTCATTAAAGGGCAAAGATCGTGCAGCTGTTCTTCGTCCAGAGAGAGCAGACACACACAGCTCCTCTCAGCAGACATGAGAGACTCCACAGGTCCCTTATGCACTTCAGAAGAACATTCTGTTGCTGTTGTAAACAGTTTTATGTTTCCAAATGGCAGCATTTTGGGACAGGCTGCTAACTGGGAAACAAAATGAACCGCTGGATCACTTTTGGAGTCTATTCAGGCGTCTTTTATCAGCAACAACCATTCAGACAGGCTACGATTTCCATCTCGGCAGAGAGTCTCCATTTAAAAATCGCCTGCTGGGTCCTGAAACCACAATGATCAGGATAGAGCAGGACAACCTGTTCCAGCTTCTGAGCCACAGCGTGAGTGTTGCCATCCCCTCAGATCTAGTCTGAGAGAAACCTGCAAAGTAAAGACTAAAGTGATCCATCACTACTGGTCCAGGCCATTGAACTCACCCATCATGAGGCCCAACTCAACCAAAGTCCACCAAAGACGGCAGGGTTAATGGTTCTTTGTGCCACAGCACCAGAGTACGGATCTGGTGAGTGCCTAGCCCCCAAACAACAGCTCTTAGCTACATCCCGACTCGATTACTGTGACGCCCTTCTCCATGGTTTACCCCAGTTCTCAAATGCTCCCTCTCTCCCCACTGACCTCCTGGACATCTGCACCCTACTCTCAGGCCATCCTCTGCCTCACTCCTCTCCACTCCTCCTGCCTGTGTGTCCACCAGTAATTCCATCACTGGAACACACTCCTTCAGGATATCCAGATTATTATGTTACTCAGGTGACCTTGAGAGGTTTAAAAGGTGCTTATAAATCAAATGCATTATTATTACCCTGCCTCATCTGAAGGCAAGATGATGATGATGATGATGAAGCTTTTATTGTCATTATACAGTTGACTGTACAATGAAATTTTGATGCCATATGGAGGGTCAGTCTTGCTAACGCAATGATATGATGAGTGGATGGATGTACCACAAGAACATTAAAAAAAGAAAGAAGAAAGTAAACTTGCTGCAGCTAAAACAATGCAGCCAAATCTCTACTCAAAGTGTCTTCCAGCCAAGATACAATAAGCCCAACTTTAGGACAGACTGTTCAGTTTTTGCCTCAATATTAGTGATGGTTATTCTGGTTTTGTTTATTGTGCATCTGGAGGCATTTGGAAGTGAAAGCTTTGTTTCTGCTGAGGTCATCGATAACCTCCGTCTGAATGAGGAGCTGGCTAATAACCCCGGACGTTTGGTCAATCTTTCCGAGATGGACTGTCCGCCTGAAAAGTTCAGAAAGCAGGAATGTGCGTGGAGCTGGGGGGGTTGGGCAGACATTCGTACTGTATGTGGTCTGGGTGGGAAGCCTGCCAGAAAGAAGGGGGGAGGCTGGGTGGGGGTTCGGGGTTTTGGGGGGTCACACAGCTCCGGAGTGAGAAAGATCTGCTTTTCATTACATCGGGCCATAAGTCCACAGATCGGCTCCGCCTCCCAGGCTCCACTCTGTTTCCTGGAATTGTTGTGTTAGTCAGTGATCCAGTCCTTTGCTGTCTTTCGCCCCAAATCTTGATATTTGGGTGATTGATTAAAAGGGAATGTGGACTGGCAGGGGCAGGAGGGCTCTATCTCTCTTTCTCTCTCTGTCAGACACACACAATATTATGTGTTAATGCAATACTGGAGAAAGTATCAAAGAGGTGAGACAAATCTATGAAGATTTAAATATCTATGACTTTAAAAGAGCTCTTTTAATTCAGGCTTTGGAGCAAGCACTTGTCCTGGGATAAATCCTGCTTTGTGGGAACATCACAGCTTTGATGAAAGCGTGTAAAGTGTGCTGAGCTGTGGGAACATGGGAGCATCGATATTTATGCCAAGAAGTGGCAGGAGGTAATGAATCATCTCTGCAGACCCTGGGACAGGGCGGTGCAAACTTAATAAGAGAGTCACAAGTTGGAAATCATCAAGTTAAGAGAACCTTTAAAAAAGAACCACGTGGTATGTGGTATAGAGATTTAGGAGAAAACATTGTAAAGAAGCGCCAAAACAAGGGGTGCCGAGTGGCCATTCTTTTGTCCCGCTGTGCGCGCACACGCACGCACACGCACAGAAGGGGCCTGGTGGGTGGATGAGTGAAGTCACATGGTCATTTTTCCTTTTTTCCCCACACAAACACACCCACATCCTTTCCCATGCAGTCGCTCTTCGCTGCGCTTCTTCTTCTCCTCCTCCTCCTCCTCCTCCTCCTCCTCCTCCTACGTTCTTCTTCTTCTTCTGGTGTTTACTCTCAGCGGGCTGTCCGCTCCGTCCGGATACTGTAGCAGCATCAAGTTTTCTTTCGGGCCAACATGTATCAGAACCGGGCGTAACGTCCGTTTACTTTTACTTTTGCGCACATTTTTGGAGCTCCAGTCGGACCTCGACACCCCATCTTCCGCGTAAGCGTTGAGCAGCTGAGCTTTTTACGTTCAGGTATTTCATTAAACTTAGGAGAATCAGTAATGTACCGCTTTGTTGTGAACGTTGGTGGATCATGCTAACCCCCCCCCCCCCACGTTATTGTACTATTAAAAATCTGTAAGTTGTAATTTGACTTTGTAGAAGCGGTGCTGTAAACCCTCCCTGCTGCTGAATCAGCGGTAAAAGTTTGCCTTTTTTGCTGCAAAAGTGGTAAATAATGAGAAAGTCGCGTTAGCTGTGAGCCCCTCCGCCCCCACGTCCAGGTAACGCAGCAGCCCTGGAGGTGCAAGCTGCTGTTCAAGTTGGCTAATTTGCATCAGGGCCAGGCTCTTTATTTTCAGCTGACAAAGCTTTGCAACTTGTGAGTGAGCAGAAGTGTGAGTCTTCCTCCATTTCACACTTGGAGAGCTGGCGTCCATCTCTGTAGAGAACAGCTGCAGGCAGGATCTCCTGTGTGGATCTAACGCAGCGCATTCGTAAAAATGATTGGAGCAAAGCTGGGCTCATCTAGTTTTTGCATCTAATCAGCTTTATTTGTGAGAGCAGCATCAATCTCACAGTGATGCTGTTCTGCCTTTTGCTGTAATTCAGTGAGTCATTATAGAAGCCATCCAGCCTTCTGTTCTGATATGCTACTGGTTGCCTTGACAGCCTGAATGTAAAGTAGGCTGTATTTTTATTCCACGCATACAGCTTCCAGAAGAGTAGGAGGACACACGGAGAAGGTATGAGCCTGGTGGAGGTGAGACCGATGGCAGGGTCCCTCACCCTACCGCTGTCGAGCAGCGAACCCAAGGAGCGCTACTTTGACCGGGTGGATGAGGGCGACCCCGAGTACCTCCGCAGCAGGAACATGTCCCCCGACCTGAGGCAGGACTTCAACATGATGGAGCAGAAGAAGCGGGTCACCCAGATCCTGCAGAGTCCGGTACGTAGCCAGCGGCTTGTTCTAAGTACCCTCCTCCACAAGCTTTCACTGTGGATGAGTCAGAGAGACACTTTTAAAGCCAGAGAGACGCGGTGCACCTTTACATAAGGCACACATCGACGCAGCGAATGTCTTTTCATGTGTTCTGGAGCTGTTTTATTCTATTACCACTGCTGGAACTTTGGCCTGTCATCATATAGATCTATAGATAACACTGCATCATCAATGTAGACCTCTATATGTTCGGCAACATGGAGCGAACTTGGCTTTTGGACGAATTTAAACTGGGTTTAAGCGCATTGTCAGCATCTATTTCCATTGATTTCCCATCCAAAAATCCTCTCTCCCAGTTTAAGCAAATGGTTCCCCGCATTCTGAAACGAGCTACCTGCCCTGTTTTCTACATGGCTTCTCTGTATACACATATCTGGTTATTAGCAGCATTCCTGTGTTCCAGTGAGGTAATAACTCAAAAAGCTTCTAGTTCAGTAATGTGATTGGCCACAGTGTGTGACACCACTGTCAATTACACACCGTAGCTCAGGCCATTGAATTCAATAATTTTAAAGTCACTAAACACACTCAGATTTACTCCAAGCAATTTATTTAATGGCACAACATCAGTGACTCTACACCCCATTAGAGTTATACTTAACAAACTGCACTGGGAGTTCTGGTTTTGTGGAGGTTTCCAGCGCTGGATATCAGTATATACACCAGTGGGCGTTCTTTGTTTGCATTAAAGTTGAATTAATGATGAAACAAGCCATCACTGGAGTCACATTTCCAGTCCATCGCCCGATACGGTGCAAACTGATGACATGTTGTGCTGCTGCAGTCTCACGTGGAATGAAAGGAGAATTCTGTGAATTCTTTGTTTTTAAGGAAACTTGCCCCTCGGGCCAGGAGGGAAGATCATTCTTCCAACAGCCTCCACAAATGTCTTTTGATTTGGTGCAACATGTGATTTGACCAGCAGCTCCAGCACATTTAATGACTGGTGTAGGGTGCACAGAGACGTACACAGCTGAATGGAGTCAGCAGGATTCTGGGCATGGGGCTGACATCGTACTTTTAAAAACACGATCTCGTGCTGTTCCCCATTTTTCTTTTGAGGCGAGTTGTGCAACGCCTCCTGATATTTCTCTGCTTCAACACATAATGAACGGTTGTTACATTTTTGACAAACTGGACAATGAGCAGAGCCTGTTTGATGGAGAACAAAGAGGTGACATAAAAAGATGCCGCTGAAGTGCATGAAAATTAGCCCACACTTATCTGCGATTGCATAACGGGCCAAACGAGCAGAGCTCATCTCATCACCATGGGAACCGCCGGTGGATGAAGCAGAATGCTGGAGCTCACAGGAAAATACTGTTGCTTCAAGAGTCACAGAAACTGGTAGTCTGTTTAAATGTGAATTCCTGCTGCTTCTTTCACAGGCAGACGGAGAACGTTTTAATGGGGGCGGCCTGATTTGTGTGTAGCTGTAACAACCGTCCCCTGAAAGCAAGCTGGGCCGGAATGACTCGGTTTCTGCATTAAGTCTCTGAATTCTGGCAGGTTTTACAGTGTGTTACCTGTTCTGTTCTCCTAATCTAGCCCCAAGGGAAGCCATGAGCTTGTTTGCATGAGAGATTGTCTTTTTTTCCCCATCTCCAGGTGTTCAAGGATGAGCTGGAAGGCCTGATTCAGGACCAGCTGACAAAGGGCAACAGTCCAACAGGTCTGCTGGCGCTGAGACAGATCGCCGACCTGGTCATGGCCAGCTACGTGGGAGGAGCCGGTCCCCTGACTTCCCCCATAAGTATGTGTGTGTGTGTGTGTGTGTGTGTGTGTGCGCGCGCGCGTGCGTGCGTGCGTGTGCGCGCATGCGTGCGTGACAGAGAAGGAGAATCTCTCCTCTGGGACCAGATTGTTATCTAGCGTGTTCTCCATCCATGTGCATTATGCCGACTGAATATCTTCATTGTCAGGAGCTGAATTGTCAGACTCTTGTGATTCTGAACAACCCTGTAACGACAGCAAAAACAGGCAGAAAGTTGTCGACAGCATTTTTATTTTTTTTTCATTCACAGTGTTTCTATTAAGGAGCCCTTGTGACTAGTCCCGGTAATGAACTGCAGCATTTTTGCAGGGCTAATGAGGTTGGCGTAACCTGCTGCAACCTGTTTTTATTGTGTTTCCGGGAAGGTCACCAGGAGGACAGAAACTACTGTAAAACTGGTTCCTTTAAAGCTTTTACGCAGTTGTACTTCAGGAAAGTACTCTTCCTCTCAGGGCTTCTGGGAATGGCTTTTTTAGTCTTTAGCTGCAGACTCCAGCTGAATGAGATGCTTCATCTGTCTAACACTTAACAGGGGATCAATAATGTCATGTTTCATGGCAGGCTTCGGGACGGTGACTCCAGTCAACGATTTGTTCGGGAACGAGTCTCCCTCTTACACTAAAGGAGAGAAGCAAAGCCGCTGCAGGCTGGCCAGCCTCTACAGGCTCGTTGATCTCTTCAGCTGGGCTCGTTTTACAAGCTCCTACATTACCGTGAGTACAACTTCACCATCCTTCCGGGTCTGCGGCACTGCACCAGGGTGCCCCATTCTTTATTCCCAGACTTATTTTCAGAAACGTTATATTATTTATGGTTTTGGAGAAGTCAAACTGCGAGTTCTCCAAAAGCAGAAATTGACTCTGATGTGTGGGATAGAATCAATGTGGAGATGTTCGCTGGAGACGGAGCCGAGGAAGGTGCACCAACCCACACAACTATTTTCAAGTTCGTCAGAGCGAAGAAAGCTTTGTTCCTTCAGCTTCCTGTTCCCTTGAATCTATTAAATAGCTTGTCTTGACTCTAAATAGTTGTTGTAGAAAACTTTTCTTCTGGAACGTCTACCATGAAAGGCTTCTCTTTGTGCCACAGGTGCGTGTTAATAAAGAGCAGGACCATGTTCTGATCAGCCCACAGGGTCTGTCTTATGCCGAGGTGACGGGGTCAAATTTGGTAAGTGTTTGCTGTGTTTGTTGTCATAGCAACACATAGAAAGATTACTCCGACTCCTAGAGTTATAGTAGTAATGAGACCTTGTTTGTCTGTAAATAACAGAATTAATTCAGTTTTCTACCATTTGGCCAAGGCTTCCTATCAAAGCCCACCTTTGAAGGTCAACTTATTAAGCCTAAACAGAATTCATGTCTTGATAATTGTCACAGGTTTTGCAAATAGTTTATAGCAAAGTGGAGTGTTTATTAAGCAGATCGACAGTGCTAATGCATTCTGTCATACGTATAAGTAAATATTTGGCCCTGGATGGTTGTACTTGTGTTTCAAATTGCTCCTGCCTCGTTTTTGTTATCTATATGCTTTCACACAATCTGAAATGATTGCAGAAACATCTCTGCTTACAGGGCTCCATAATGTTTAAACAGTGCCTGTCAATAAATAACAATGACCCCGTCTGGCGTCCCGCCATCTGCAGGTGAAAGTAAACATCATCGGCGAGGTGGTCGACCAGGGTTCTACTGATCTGAGCATTGACCAGTATGGATTCGCGCCACATGCTGCCATTTATTCAATGCGGCCCGATGTGAGGTGTATAATCCACATCCACACCCCCGCCACAGCTGCAGTGAGTATGCTGCACACACCAGCAGAAAGAGGCAGGATTAAAAGCAGCCTTTCCGCTTTCTTATTCTTAAGTTATTTTTCATGCAAACACATCATTGGAACTTTTTTTTTTTTTTTTTTTTTTTACAAATATTTATGGGCAGGGCTGTAAAAATGTACTGGGCAGAACCTGAATTTGCTCCAAAATGTTTCTGCATGTGTCTGATTCTCGGCTGCTTTTGTTCCAATGCTAACAGGTGTCCGCCATGAAGTGTGGACTTCTGCCCATTTCCCATGAGGCTTTGCTTCTGGGAGACGTGAGCTGTTTTGGTTTCCATGGCAGCCTGGATAATAAAGAGGAGAAGGTGGAGTTTCAGAAAGCTCTGGGCCCTACTGCCAAGGTAGCGTCAAACGGAGAGACTTCATTAGTGACACGCTCACTTTCTCGCGGGACTGTCGTGTTATACTGTAGACGGATGAGTCAGAGCCAAACGCGCATGAATAATCCAACAAAAACAAATTAAAATGGAGCTCTTTAGTTTAAATAAGATAACATAAAGTTCCACATTGAGAGGATTCACAGATCAGAGCTGTGACATGATGCTCATGATTAAGCGTGAATATGGATGTATGTAAATTATTTCGTTGTGGGTGTAAGTGGTTTTTCTTCTCTTCTCAGCTTATGCTGCTGAGAAACCACGGCGTGCTAGCTATGGGAGAAACAGTAGAAGAGGCTTTTCACTACATGTACCACTCCCAGCAGGCATGTGAAATCCAGGTATGGATTGCTCATCATCTTTAATGTTTTTAGTCAAATTTAAATGCACATATATGTTTCTTATAATGTAAATCCTTGAGACTGTTGCATTTGTCGTGTAAAGACTGAAGGTCAAATGTGAGTTCTGAATTCTAAATAAATCTACTTTGGACCTCTGGACTGGAATTTTTGGATGCAGTCATGGAAAAATCTATTTTGTGCCCTGAGAACCACAGTAGGATCTGCAAAGCACTTGAAAAAAACGGCCGTTGAGACCAGGCACTAAGCTGTTTGAGTACCTCCTGTTAGATGCTGTCAGATCTGACCCACTTGCCCTTTGAAGAATTGCCCAAAAAGCAAGATGACCCTAACACAAAGTCTGAAAAAGTTGGTTAATTTGTGGCTAATTGATCTTTGTCAAGCTTATAAATATTCCTGCATGGATTTGATGGTCAATGTATTTCTGGGCTTTTGCAGGGTTTTTTTTTTTATTATTGAGTCAAATTGGTTAAAGTGCTTTCTGTTTAGGTGCTGTTAACCGACACTCTTTTAAAGGGTGCAATAATACATTCCATTAGTCATTACTGACCTGATTTCCTCATGGATTTTTTCTATGGCTGAAGAATAGGTTTTTAATCAGCGGCACAGCAGCCTCTCTGCGAATGTCATATTATAATTCAAGCAGAAGTCAAGGATTTCTCTCCAGCGCAGAGAGAATCTTTAAAATAGACTTGAAAAAAAAAAAAGGAAAGTGAAATCCAGCAGGAAATGCATGCACAGGCTAATAACCATGAAATCCAATATGGTCCTAACCAGCAGGGCTGAGGAGGGGCTCTGTGAGCTCTAGCTGCAGTGCTCATTAACACATATTAACAGGAGGTGAGCCCCCAGCAGACTCTCTGCTGGACGCTGCAGATTAGTATGTTTTCCTTTGTAACCCGGAATAACCAAGACTGCTCGTGTTACCGTTTGTCCAGGTGGGTGCGCTGAGCTGCTCAGGTGGCGTGGACAACCTCGTGCTCTTGGACAAGCAGAAGTTTAAACCCCTGACCCAGGGCGTGTGTGAGGCTGGGGTGCCGCTGAACAATGACATCAAGTGGAAAGCGGGCGAGGCAGAGTTCGAGTCCCTCATGAGGATGCTGGACAACCTGGTGAGTGAACCCTGACCCGTGTCTTTTACCCATCAACCTTTGGGTTTCCTGCCCTGCTTGTCGGGAAGTGTCCGATTAGAGAACACAATGAAGCTGGTTTCATTATTCTTCTAATCTGGAATGACTCCTGTAATTAATTCATGCGACCCTCCGTCCGTGAGTATTTTTCACTGTTATCACAGGTAACGATGAGGGTTTCCTTCGGGTCACGATATGATCGCTGAACTGCGGTCTTGTTCTACCCAAGATGTCTGCTCTGCTGTCTATTAAAAGCTTCCTGCGCTAACCACACGGCTAATAAGCAGACACACATGTTCTGTGGACAACAAAGATGTCGGCCTGTCTGTTTGCGTATGCTGCTCACTGGCAGCTGCGGTCAGAGTGGGCCGCAGCTGTATCGGCTCTGTGATCATGGCCAGCCTACCCTTTCAATCACGGCTTCCAGACGTGCGGCACGCTGCGGGCAGCCTCAGCCACACACACACACACACACACCGTGCAACCACTTAGTGCGAGGATTGTAGTGCACTCAGTCGAAAATGGTATTTGGTCTTTTCTCTCAGACTGCTTCTAATGCTCCGGCTGCAAATGTCAGGTACAGGGGAGTCAATTCATCAGTGCCGGAAGGCGGAGTTGACTTGTCGAGAACGATGAGATGATTTTAGTTAGGGATCAAGCGTAAGATGGGGCAAAGATCCCGGGATTTCTGTCTTTAGATACACTCTTTCAAAAACAGAAATGTCAAGAACAAAATGGACACTAAGCTAATGTTGAGCACCATGGGATGATTTGAATTTGTTCTTTTAAATGGTAGAATTAGTCTATTTGGCGGAAGAAAACAGTCATCGCCTCAGATGAAAGACAACTGTTGTGGTTAATCTTTCCTCTTTGTGGGACTTTGCAGGGATACAGAACGGGCTACACTTACAGGAACCCCATTGTCCGTGAGAAGCCCCGCTCCAAGAATGACGTGGAGATTCCTGCCACAGTGTCAGCTGTGTCACCAGAGGACAATGAGCTGGGACTGCGGAGCCCCTTTAAGTTTATGTTGCAGAAACAGCAGAAAGAGAGGACCCGGTGGCTCAACTCACCTAATAGTTATTTGAAGGTCAATGTACCCGAACGCTCACCCAGTGGGGACGTCAGCCCCAGGACAAAAACCATGGTACATTAATTTACATGTCAAACTGTATCAGTTATAATATTGATACATGTTATTAATATATGAAGTTATTATATAGTCCTAACTTCTGTGCAGAAGTGGGGTTGTGATTCCTCTGTATTAGTCTGCCCTCTTGTGGCCAGTTTGATAAATGCCGTTGAAAGGTTTTTTTGGTTGATTTCCTCTAGTGGATGAAGTCTTCACAGCCAGGCAACAATGTCGGCACACCAATAAAGATTGAGGACCCCAACCAGTTTGTTCCACTCAACACTGACCCAACAGAAGTCCAGGATAAGAGAAACCGGGTCAGTGGTGGCATTATCTCGTTTTTAAAGTTTGTAGAGTGAATATCCTTCACTTGTTGCTTTAAACAGGTCATCATAATATCTTATAATTGTAAGTCCGATGTAGAAATATCAGCTAATACCTCGACCAGCTTTAATGTGATGCCTGAGGTTTATCTGTTTTTCTTCAGATAAAAGAGCAGCACAGAGGAGATCAAATGACTCCAGGACCCAAATCTCAGTTACTAGCAGGCATCGTCGTGGACACCATTCCAGGGCCAGTGAGTATATTTTCACTCTTGTCATGTTTGCCACCGTGATGCAGAAAATATTTCTTTTTGAGTTGCTTACTGTTGCAACATATCTAATATATTTAATTAAGCAAACTAATCTTAATTCATATTCCCCTCTTATTGTTCCTTAATGCACTCAGTCAAAGATGGGAAGAGCAGCAGGATGTTTCGCACCAGTCAGATTTCAGATTTTATGCAAACACAA
Source organism: Arothron firmamentum (assembly GCA_016586285.1). Taxonomy (NCBI): domain Eukaryota; kingdom Metazoa; phylum Chordata; class Actinopteri; order Tetraodontiformes; family Tetraodontidae; genus Arothron; species Arothron firmamentum. The sequence continues at coordinate 31,741 of BJFM01000789.1, read as the reverse complement.
TCGTCAGACTGAAGAGTCCCAACCATGATCTTCTCTGTGGTACCAATGTCACATTTTAACTCTGTGGGGAGGCAAGCTGATGTCATGTTCTTAAACTACTGTAGTTATTGCTTCACTTAAAGTGGTTTTAACAAATGTACCAAGTGTCTCATCATCTCAGAACTGACACTTAAAGATTCTAATAAGTCTAATGACAGAAGCAAGAGAAAACTAAAAGTTTAAAGTTTCTAGCTGAAAGAAATCACAGGCACCAAAACTCGAGGTTTGCGTGCATGTTTATGTGTTTGTATTTGTGTGTTCTTATACATGTTGCATTGAGAGTACCACACTACAAATGACACTACACTTTTACACTTTAGGATGTTCAGCTATGGTCAAAATGAGAAAAGTAGTAGAACCATAAAGAACCATATATACCGATTTTCAACTATTTGGTTTTTGGCTAATTAACATTTGCAGGTAGGAAGAAGGAAGCGCATCAGTCCTTCATTCAGGTTTTGTGATAGGCTCAGTTTATTTAACTGGCAGCTACAAATAACAGAAATCTGATTACTTGCTAGAAACTGTCAAGATTCTCCCACCAAAGTCTGAGTTCTGATGGGAGGTAAAAGTTCAAATATTGACATTACTGACAGCAGCATCCTGCTGTTACTGGTTTATCAGCTGATAATACTGAAACTGTAAACACGTGTGTGTATGTGTGTGCGTGCACGTGTGTGAGCAACCCTCACTGTTGCATATGAGCACTCCTGATACTGCTAACACATCACGTCTTTTTTCTCCTCCCAATCAGGCTTTCATCATTGAGGATGAGGAGTACACTCGCTCTCTCCCCCCCAACCCGTTTGGCAATCTCACGGAGAAAGAGCTGCAGGAATACAGGAACACGGTGGAGAGAAAGCAACAGGGCCAAGAAGGTAACATTTATTTCTTAGTTTTAAAAATGAAATCACCATCAAATGACTGCCTACTCTCATGAACGGACAAGTGTTGAATTCCATGGTCAAGGTCAGAGTCTACGTTTAAAACATGAGCCACTAGGTGGCGGTATTCAGCACTGAAGTGATGGATGAATAATGATTAAACTAAATAATTTAGACAGTTAATCACCTAACTTGATTAAGCAAGTAGGTTGTTGAGTTTCTGAAAATAGAGATGAGCTGCATGAATCTGGTGTAAAAGATGTCATATTTTGTGTGAGTCCTGACTAGCTGCTTGATCTTAACTCCACTGAGGTGTCAGAATGCTGCTGTTGACAGTTGCTAGCCTGGCTGCCTGTGTGATACTCTGCCTTTGATAAATGATGAGCTCTTGATCACATTTTTCAGAAGATGACGATGCCACAGATGCAGATGAGATGACGACGTTTGATGGCTCCACCATCTCTCTGTCGCTCTCTCCCATGATGACACCAGTTAAAGGTGATTATCTGTTAGATGGAGTTGGCTGGCACTTCCTCAGTGTTTCATTAGACACATGCCATAATCTGAGCACGCGGTTTCTAACTCCTTTCCTCTGCTGCATCTGTTGATAGATGGAATTCCCAACGGGAAGGATCACCTGGCAGAACTGGAGGAGGATCTGAGCATCGAGGTATCGAAGCTGAGTCTGAGCAACGAGGAAACGGTGGAGATCTCCATCACAACCAAGGAGACGGGGGAACCGCAGACTCCAGAGAGCCAGACCAAGAAAAAGAAAAAGAAGTTCCGCACACCATCCTTCCTGAAAAAGAGCAAGAAAAAGAAGGGCGAGAAGGAAAAGATGGAAGCTTAAGGCCATGCACTGTAAATACAGTCTGCTTTCATTTATTGTAACTTGTTGAAGGTGACTATGACAAAAGTTTTTACACCCGTTCCCCCAATCAAGGTGGTTCCATGGTTGTGACAGTGATCGTCCCTGAAGGGCTCTGAAATCAATCCAATAACAGATGAGTAATTTTTAAAAAGAAGTAGTTGTGTTTGTCAGTACCCATAGTTTTTAATGGGATATAACAATATAAAGGTCTAATAGTTAACAGAATATAAGCTTAGTTACCTTTGTGATTCTTTTGCACAAGTTTATTGTTGAATGTATTCTGAAGGAAATTTTAACCATTTATCAGCCACATGTGGCTGAATATTACGTTTTTAGCCTTAAGGAGTATGATTTGTAACCGAACTTACCGATATCTCGTAATAATATATGTTCAATCAATAAGTATTACCTTAGTGTTTGATAGCCTAACGATTTAACAAACTAACTCCATACTAAACATGCTGTGATTGGTTATTTGGTAATTCTTCATGCTGTTTCCTGTCATGTCCGGTATTGTTTGGGTGGTTGCTGCTTTATCGTAATTGTGACGAGGATTTGAAGGTGAAGCTTTGATGGACTGAGAATAAGTCACTTGGGTGTGTAAACGAAGAGTCGGAATCAGGGGAAGTTGGATGTGACGGATGTGGTGACTCACTGGCTTTGAGGCGGTTTGCTGTGGAAAGCCAAAGTTTGGGTCTGAACTATCTTATGTAACCGTGTATACATCCCGGTTGATAATGTGAATTGTTGTGACCAAAAGGGAGCCAGCTCCGTGGACTCTGTATATAGATGTTTTTGTGACCGTTTGTTAACCGAATGTTCCACTTTTAGAAATCTGACAGTACAATCTAATAATAAATGCCTTTTTACAATGTTTATAGCCACCTTAATACGTGTTATTAAATCATGACAATTAAACATACAGCAAGTTGGACTGGTCCGAAACCATCGCTGCACCACTAGCCATTTACAGGCAGCTTTACACGTCCCGTGGCACTTCTACCTCTATTCTTTCAGTGGTTGAGTGTAAAATGCACCGGGTGTGCTTTGAACCCACAACCTTCAACACACCCAGGACGGTTGTCAGCACCCTAACCTGCTGGGCCGCACCCAAGGCTGCCGTGGTGGGTCAACTTCTTAGCAAAGTAACAGTAAAGTAGTATCGGCTTCCCTGTTCTGCTAGAGGACTGTGGATTACTGGACATCCATCCTTGCTTCGCAGATTCAAGCAAGCGTGTTTCTCTTCTCACCCCAAGAGAGAGACAGACTCACTCTCCTGGCAATATGAACGGATTTTAATGACATTTTCAGGAAATTACCACCTAAGTACAGCTCATGATATTTTCTTGATGATCCGGATTCTTCAGGGACTTTGACCTTTGTTCATCCGAAGGTCAAAGCTAGGGGCCTTTGACCACAATGAAATCTACTACAGTATGTTATGTAAGCTCATTACTCCTGCTTATATTTAACTTTGTAATTCTCTATGCCGAAGGTTATGTTTGCGTGCATGTTAATTAAATGCTGACTATAGAACATACAGCGAGGTTGGACTGACTCGAAGCCGCCACTGCAACGCTGGCCACCTACTGACAACGTTCTCTTCCCACCAGGCCATGGAGGTGCTCTGGCTGAGGTGCTTCTCAGTCGATTAAGCTTTATGCTTGTAGTGGTTGAGTGCAAAAAGAAAGAAGCTCTGAACCCACAACCTTCAGAACACCAGTTTTAAGCAAGTGTTGTACCCTCCTGGTTGTGTAATATCAAGGGTGTCTAGACTATGTTTGGCCAACAACAATGATGAGATCGGGCCAAAGAACACCTCATGATATTTTGTTGATGGTCCAGATTCTGCAGGGACTTTGACCTTTGATCATCCAAGAATCAAAGGTGAAGAGCCAATGGGCTTTGATCACAAAGCAACTTCATTGTTAAATAAGCTTATATTACTATTGCCTATACTTAACTTTGTAACTTCCCTTGAATAGTATTTGCATTTCCTGTTTACATGCATAACTGTGCTACCTTTTTTTAAATATACATTACATTACAATCATCCTACTTCATAGGTGATCCTTAATGAATAAATTCCCATCTGACCCATGTGATGTAATAAAAGTCGGTGTTTTTGCACAGTGTCTCCCTGTATTCAGATGTGTGTGGTGTTGCGGTGTGTCTGCCCACCACAGCTAATTAAAGCTGAGTGGACACAACATAAAAGAAAGCCTGCAGACGAATACGAGCAGCCTCCCCGTCTCAGAAGCGCGGCGTCCTCCTTAAAACAATGGCCGATGCTCGCTGATAATTGACCGTGCGAGGCTGTATAATCAGCCTGCAGCCATGATATGAATAGGCGTTGTCATGGTAATCCACTGAGAGGGGGCTGTGGAGACAAAGAGGGGATTTGGTGTCTCTAACAGGTGTTGGTGCTGGGGGGAGTGGCAGGATCTACCCCTCTCCCCCCTTTAAAAAATCCTACAATATGGTCTGAAGGGGAAATGGTAAGGTCAAAGGTCATCTTCTGGACCTGTGCTGGTGGTGGTGG
>BJFM01000789.1:0-24419 GCA_016586285.1 Arothron firmamentum | reverse complement strand
TATATATATATATATATATATATATATATATATATGTACACACTCTCCTTGTGTTAACTGTTTGTTTTTCACATTTCAACAGGTCTGCACATAATGAGCTAGAAAAGAATCGGTGAGTAGCAGGTCATTTGTTATGACAAAAACAGTCAATAATGTCGGATGAAAATAGAGGATACTGGTGAAAGGAAATGGGCAACTGTTTTACTTGATTGCCATCAAAGGGCTGCATATTTTATGCACAGCTCAGATATTCGTGCAAAGAAAAGAACAGTGTGATACAATTTCATCATAGCTGCTGTGTTCCTGGAGGACACGCAGACCTTTCCCCAGTCAGCAGAAGGAACCATCTGTTTCCAGACAACAGGGCTCCTTCCTGACACACTCTCAGCCTCGCGGAACAGCAGCTTTCTGCTGTTCCTCCGTAATGAGACCTGCCCTTTAACACCCCAGTTTACATTTGTCCGCCAATCAAATGCCCAGTTTTCTTTAAATTCTAAAATGATCGCAGTGAGACAAGGAGGCTTCATTATTCTGCTATTTGAAGTAAAAAGATGCTGCGTGCTCCTGGATCACAGGCAGGAATATTCAGCTGACCTCAGCAGCTTTGGAAGATAGATATGTAATTTCACTTGAGTCAGACGAGGCTGGCGCGCAGCAGAATGAATAAACACATAAATCAGGTTCCCGGAATCCTCGACCTTTTTATTGCTCATCACAGATGGATTAACAACATCTTAATTAAAATCGATCTGGGGCGGTCAAATGGTCTCGTGTCTTAACTACGAAGGAGGAAATATTAGAATCTGGTTTAATGGGGACCAGTGATGGGGAAAGGAATCCATCAGTCTAAAAACACAGCCTTTCAGTTTCCTGTCATTCCTGTCTGTGTAATACGTGTTTTCTCCTTCCGCAGACGAGCACATCTCCGCCTGTGTTTGGAGAGGTTGAAGTCGCTCATCCCTCTGGGACCAGACTGCAGCCGGCACACCACGCTGGGACTGCTCAACAAGGCCAAAGCACACATCAAGGTGTGGTGGAGTAAGTCAGTCCCTGTGGGGCCGTGTCATCCCAGTATCACCAGCCAAATTCATGTAAATGTGCTGTAATACTGTAGTGCTTTGTGTTAAAGGAACATTAGATGTCAAAATAACAGCAACATAAAATTCAAATTCTGTAAAATATCGGGGATGAAGTAACTCACGTTCTTTGACAGGATTAGGATTAAATATTAAACTAAAGCTAAAAAAAGAACAGAAGAGCTTTTTAATAATATATCTTGAGCGATTAGAACGGTCAGACTCTCCTATGATACCTGGATGAAAGAGTTCAGCCATTTTGGTCCTTTATTCTGCTCCCAGGTGGACAGATTGAAGTGACAGGACATGCTGCTTTGGACAAAAGAAATTCCTAAATAAAGAATGTGAATTCATCCATTTAATGTCAGATATGGCAGATGTTCCAGCTGCAGCAGGGACTTCCAGATATTACACACAAACTACACTGCATCTTCTCTGGAGCGTCTCACACGCTCCAGGATGTGAGTTTACCGACTGGCCTCCATGTCACCACTCTATGGTGCATCTAAACAACACCAGACATAAACACCAACGATCCCCTAGCCTCCAAAGCTAGCACGCTGGCTACAGCGCTGCTTATTTATTTATCAGACATGTTGGATTTCTCTAAACTGAGACGGGATGAAAACAATCTTGTTAACCGTCTGTGGGAATCGTCACAGTCGGGGGTGGAGGATCAGACGACCTGTGATGTCTGGAGCTGGAGTGGCCTCTTTTAACTCCAGGAAACGTGACCTCTGGATGCTGCAGTATTGTTTTTAGCCTGAGACGTGTGTGTGTGTGTGTGTGGGGGGGGGCAATGGCAGTCAGCTCACGGCTGCAGGAAGTGAAAGAATATACAGACACAGGCAGCGCGTCTGTTTCTCCAGCTTCCTTTGTTACTCTGCCTCAATTGATGCTTAATGTCATATTTGAAGCTACAAGTCCGTAAAAGTAGAGACTTTGAGGCACCCATTTGTCACCCACCTCCAGAGTGTGTGTGTGTCACCACCATTCTTTTCTGTTGGTATACGTCTGATTGCATAACTGCATTACTGGTGCAGGCGAAGCACAACAGGAAGTCCCTCCAAAGCAAAACTAATCATTTCAGTTATGATCCATTGTGGTTTCACCCAACCTGCTTCTGTGAAGCACAACAGAGATATGATCAGCACACATTATGTTAGAATTAATCTGTATTTATGGTAACAAAAAGAAAACTCACAGTCAGATGTGATGAAAGTTGCTATGTGTTCCTCTTTCTGCTCCTCAGAAACTTGAAGAGATGGACAGGAGGAGTCAGCACCAGCTGGAGACTTTAGAACGAGAGCAGCGGCACCTGCAGAGGCAGCTCGCTCAGCTGCAGACCCACGGGGAGAGGGTCCGTATGGACAGCCTGGGCTCCCGTGAGGACTCCGATCGCTCAGAGTCAGACAGAGGTCAGCTGCTGCTCCCCAGAGGTGCAAACGGCATCCGTCACATCAAAATTCTAATTCTAACGCTCTTGTTTTGGGACAGAGGAGATTGAAGTGGACGTGGAAAGCACCGAGTTCTCCCATGGAGAATTGGACAGCGTAAGCACCAGTGGTGCGAGTGATCTAGACGACCACAGCAGCCGGCAGAGCTCCGCCAGCGACGAGGGCTACTCTACCTGCAGCCTAAAAGTGGCCTTCTCCACCTAAAACACCAGCCTCTGACGCTCTCTCTCCTCCCAGAGTTCCATCCTACAGCTCTCTTCTCCCGCGCTTTAGCTCACCTCTCTTCAGGAGAACCAGCCTCAATATCCCACCTTTACAACTTCAAGAACCAGCCTTCGAGGCCAGCTCAAGCCTGAAACGAAGCGACAGCCACGAAATCTGATTTCTGAGGCTAATCCCGACTGTCTTTCATCGTGATAACGTTCCGTGCACTTGGTTTAGATCCTGTGGTTGCATCTTTGCAATATTGAAAGAATTTCCACCTTTATCCAAGGTGGTCTTGTGAAACCAGCAAAACAAAAACAAACAAACAAACAAAAAAAAAAAAAAACCAGAGAAACAAACCCGAATCAACCCAATACCAGCTAGAAGCTCACCATTGGGAATGTTTGCTCTACTTGCCTTGTCTCGCCCTCCTTCTCCTGGAGAACAAGCCTAGATCGCACTTCTAGTCCATGAACAAGCCAGTGGCAAGGGCTATAATACCTGCATTCCAAAATGTCATCACTCCAGTAACTCTGCTTTAGGACCCACGGTCAATGATCCATGTGGCGTCCCACTTTTTGACTGGAATAATCGCATCCAAACAGGTGGCAGAGTCCGCCCATATAGCTCTAATTTATTTTTCTTAGGTTTTATTTATTTATGCTTGGTATATTTAATTCTACCACTCTTAAAAAAGCCCTATATTTTTATTATTTTGGGTTTTTTTTCAATGATTGCTGCAAAACTTGATAAAAACACATCCCCACTGAAACGGTGCTGAGGGTTAACGCTTTTATTTGAAAGAACGACACAGTTTTCAATCTGCACAAATTCTGTTTTATTTCCATGGTGATAAGCTATTCTACACTTGTCCAAGCACAAGGCCCAAGCAATAACATCTATTTTCAGCATCTTTAATATTAGCTCTGCATTAATTTGTCTGCATTTGGCTCATTTTCATCATTCCACTAGTTTAGTTTTTAAATCGGTGAAAATGATTGTAATTGATTTTTCCTTTGACAAAAACTCTATGGCGCATGCGTGTTGAATGTAGCTTGTCTAATCATGTTAAAAAAAAACTGCTCTGGTCTGACAAGTCTGTGGCATGAACACTAACACGACAGCATCGATTTTGGGTTTTACGACTGCGTTGTTTCCGTACTGTAACTGAAAAAAAAAATAATAATAATAATACACCACTAAGCGAAATCTGAAAAATTTCCATGACACGATTGCACTGCTGACCCGTTCCAACCTTGAACCAAATAGGACATTTCATTTTTCTGGTCCCAGTCCTGCATAGAACACCAATTTGTGTCTTAACATGGATATATGAATCTTGCACAAAGTTCCTTGTTACAGGTCTCTCTCGCCCAAAATTGTTTGGGAATCTGTAAAATGCACTATAATTAAAAAAAAGTCTTTTGTTAAATGCATCAAAGCACAACCCAGATTGTGTTATTTTTTTGTTGCTTTTTTTTTTGTGCTTGAATCGGCTTTCTGTGACAAAAACATGCTGCTGGTCCCGAAATACTTTGTAACAGTTCCTGACAATGTCCCTGAAATCTTAATAAACCTCTCCCACCCATGAACAGTCCATTTATACATGCCTTCAGTGAATAAACAGGCTGAATTTAAAACAGAGATTATAAATTTAATTTCAAAATAAGATGGTATTTGAAACGTATGATTTTACTGCCACCTGCAGGACAGTAAAATAAAGATGCTGAAACAAGTACTTAAAAAACTGAGAACCAGTTTATTTTACTGATATATACAAGGATTAAAAATAATTCAGCCATCTAAGGCCGACAACAGTAACATTAGAGACAGCAAAACAATGAACCTGTTGTTAGAATGCACCTTCTAATTCACACACGATACATTTGAGCTTTTGGCCTCGGGGAGTCCAGATTAAATATCAAAGATTTCGACATCACTTCCTTTTCTTCTAAGGATGAAGGGTAACCTTGTATCAGCGCAATAAAAGAAAAAACTTCCACATATTTTCCATTGTTACTACAAAAGAAAACAACATCAATATCTTAAATAAAGATGTGCAAAGCTTTCTTATAAGTAAATCATATATATATATATAAATGCAATGGAAAGCACTGATACTGCCAGTCGTCGGTGGATCATATATGTACAAATAATACAGTAAGTCACTGCGGCATTAAATGCCTCACGTTGTATTTGGATGTGTCGTTATACTGTGTCATCGGTTTGTCTGCGATACCACATGTCCCCACGCCAACCTTACCATTTACACTTTCTGGAGATGCAAATATGCTCTTCTTCACCTGTCAGAACAAAATATATATATCAGTATATAACTCGTGCTGCTTTCAATATAAAACGTCTGTTTTAGATATAAAATCAAAGGGCTACTAAATTGTGGCGAGGCTATTACCACAAACACATTTAATGAGTCTTGGGTTTTCCATGAGTCAAATTAAATGAATCATGGGTTTTGCAGAGAACAGAGCCAAATATGAGAAGAAGATATAAGAAAGCATACCTGGCCCTTCTTGGTCTTTGAGTAGGCCTTGTTGTTAAACTGCTGCCACTTTGACTTCTGCTCTTCCCGTTCTTGCTCCAATTCCTTCATCCTTTGTACTTTCTTCTGGGCTTTTTTCTTCTTGTACTCTCGCTGCTCTGCTACCTGCTCTTTCCTAGAAACACAGAGAACGAACAGGAGCATTGAACCAAAACGGTAGCTGTGAGCCATGGTTTTGAATGGTTAAACATTTGATTGATAGGATATCTATTTATGACAAGTGTAATTAATCACAGATGAGTGTAGTTCATACTTTGATTTCGGCTTTGTGCTCCCATCGATCTTGCACTGTTTTCCTTCTTCCACCAACTTGAGATTCTGCAGCGGGATCACTTCAGCATTTCCGTACCCAGAGAAGGTTACAGCTGCAGTCCTGTTCTCTCGGTCAACCTCCTCAATCTCAGCCTCATACAACCTGCCAAAAAATCAGGTCTGTAAGCAGGTGAGTATGAGCCAAAGACTCAAGCTCAAGTTCAGCAAACAAGCAAAACCTAACACAACACCCAGATAAACTATTAATAAAAACAAAAAGATACTTCAAAATCATCCACTGTAAAGCACTACAACTTCCCATAGGAACATAAAGACCATGCATTTACTTTTACAGTGATATAATATGAATGATACAAGTAAATGAAGCCATTATGTTGCAATGAGGATCTTAGGATAGCATTGTAGACAGTAATACTTACTGTCCATCATTACTCCAGACAGCCAGACACTTGTCCCCAGCTTTCCAGTTGTGCTTAAAAGGAACTGATTCAGAGCCATTGGTGGTTGAAGCACTATCAGAAGGCTGCGAGGCCAGGAGGTCTTTTGTCAAATCAATGACTTCCTTTTGAAGGCAGAGGGATGACACAAATAGATCAGCTATCAAGTTCTCTAGGATTTTTTATATATATATATATATATGTACAAAATCGTAGACATATTAGCAATGACACTGTACTGACATTTTTGTTTAATAATGGCAATATGTGATGATATAATGGAATATTAACAGTGACAATTACAATCAAGAGTCTTATATCAAACCAAAAATTTTTACATTCGAACAATTCTTCTGCCTTCACAATAAGACAACACATTTCAGTGCTGGTGGTGTGTATCCAGTACAGCGATAGTGTGTATTTACACAAACCTGCAAGTCTTTCTGAAGCTTTTGGAGGTCTTCATTTTCGGGGTCGGTAGATAAAGCAACTTCAACTTGCTGCAACTGGGCTTTATAACTGCTTAACTGTTTTGCTAACTCCTCCGACATCTGAATTATTACAGAGAGAAAAACAAAGTAACACCGTCATCTGTTGCGATTAGTTAGCCGTTTGGTTAGCATTTATATTACAAATATCGTAAAACAGAGACAAGGGGGCTGAATTAGACAGGCGATGCCTATATAACCAAACGCCTCAAATGAATGTGTACACTATGCTTGAAAATAGAAAGACAAATAAAAGATATCATTTGGCCACATCGACTGTTTAATGCTAAACGCTAACACTGTTAGCAAAATCCCTCGGCCCTCTTTCACCGACGTATATGTGTTTGAGCGAAAAACCTGCCACAATATAAAAGAAAAGAATAATCACAAACAAAATAAACAAAATGTAATATTACCTCGATAAGAAAAGACTTTCCCGATGGATGCCGAAAACATACAAATAATAATTAAATAGCTTGTCCTAGCCCTGCTACAAGAACGAGTCAACGTTGTCCTTTGAACCGGAAGATGGCGAAACAAAGTAAGACTGCGTCAATTACACAGAGGGGATTGTCGACAGCGCCCCTGGCGGCGGTACTCACAATAGCACATTGCACTAATGTCTAGTTTTTCCTTTTAATCGTCAGTATGAATGTAATAATAAATCGTAAGAGGCTCACATAAACTGTGTGAAACTACATCTACTGCAACTTTAAACGTAGTAGATAGATATATTAAGACTGAGATTTTAACTGATTACTTTTATTAGGCTACTACATGGGTCACACAAAGAATCTGTAATGTCAGAAGTGCAGTATCAATGGGACTGAAAGTGGATTCTCAAACATTTCACCTGCCTTTAAATAATTTATACATTCACCCTTCAGGCATTAAAAAGTAAGAACAACCATGTAACGGTGCCAAAATATAAATATACTAATTAAAGCTAGTTGAGTAAATAAGTTACAATTTTTAACTGTATAAAAGGAAATATAATAATATATTAGGATGTACCTGAACATTTTGTACACGATTTGCAACACCACACTGTGTGCTTATTGTATCTACTGTAATTAAAAAGATGGCAGATATTACAACTACAAATCAAAAACATTGTTATGTCATAACCAACCAAATTCAGATTGTGGGAACATCGCCAACTTGCTCTTCTTTTGCTTCTGTCCTGCTTCCAATCAGCTCCGCCCATTTCTATTCTCACTGAAGTGCAGCCAGCCCGGCATCAGAGATCCTCAGCCACAGATCAGCCCTACAAAAGACGTTCTCACCACATCCTTCATGACAACCACAGCCTGAGGCATCATCTGCAGCGTAAGTCTATTTTAAGTTATCCGGCCGACTGTGCACTTGTATTACATAAAGCTGATGGGAAAAGTATTTTTTACTATCATTGTTTTGACTGTTTCTCTCAATGATATCTGCAGCGTGCAATATGAAAAGCAGTGGTTAGTCGGATGCTGCGTCCTTGAATGGATTATCACCCGTTAATAGACTGCTGGCCAGAGAAGTGCTCCTCAGACTTCATCATCCACATCACCTCTCATCCTGATGGGTTGTCTCAACTTCAGCAGCGAAAATGCGACTCTGCTCAGCAGACACGTGTACCCTTTGGAGACCTCTGCGGCGCTGACCCTCCTGGTGGCTTTCCTCATCCTCATTATAGTGTTTGGCAACGCCATGGTTGTTATGGCGGTGACCACCAGCAGAGCTCTGAGGGCCCCGCAGAACTTGTTTTTAGTCTCCCTGGCGTGCGCCGACATTCTGGTCGCCACCTTGGTGATGCCGTTCTCTTTGGCCAATGAGCTGATGGGTTACTGGTACTTTGGCATCGTTTGGTGCGAGATCTACTTGGCTTTGGATGTGCTCTTTTGCACCTCCTCCATTGTGCACCTGTGCGCCATCAGCCTGGACAGGTACTGGTCGGTCTCACGAGCCATCGAGTACAACCTGAGGAGGACGCCACGGAGGATTAAATGCACAATCGTTGTGGTGTGGGTCCTGGCAGCCATCATTTCATTCCCTCCCCTCATCACAATGCAAAAGAGCGGTGAGAAGAACTGCCCCGAATGCAAAATAAATGACAAGAAGTGGTACATCATATTCTCCTGCACGGCTTCTTTCTTCGCCCCGTGCCTCATCATGATTTTGGTGTATGTCAGAATCTACCTCATTGCCAAGAAAAGAACAAGAGAGCCACCAGGTGAGAGACAGAGGGAGCACGGCAACTCAGGCAACCCGGAGAAAAGAGACAGAGCCGCAGCGGAGGTGGACGGAGGCGGCGATGGGGAGTGCAACGGGTTAGAAGTGGAGGAGGATGGCTCCTCGTCCGATGGGAACGACAACATCTTCTGCTCCCGGATGAAGAAGATGAACGCGCGGGCCCCCAAAGTTACTCAAGTGAAGCCCGGAGAGGCGCCTGTGAAGCCTTGTCAACGAGTGGGCCGCTGGAAGGAGAGGCAGTCCAGGGAGAGGCGCTTCACCTTTGTCCTGGCCGTGGTCATGGGGGTGTTTGTTCTCTGCTGGTTCCCGTTCTTCTTCACGTACACGCTCACCGCCGTGTGCGGCGCCGACTTCATCCCGGAGACTTTGTTCAAAATGTTCTTCTGGTTCGGCTACTGCAACAGCTCGCTCAATCCCGTCATTTACACCATATTTAACAACGACTTCAGGAGGTCTTTCAGAAAGATTCTGTGTAAAAGCCGCAGAAGGAGTTAATAAAATGAGATTTGAGAAGCAGAAATTAAAAATAAAATCAACATCAAGACTCAGTTCTCTGTAAAGTGTTGCATTTAAATGTATTTATTGAATGTTTAAACTTGTAAAGTTCCATTTAGATTTTGTGCTTGTTATTAATGTAATGTAACAAATGTTTTAAGTGTGTTTCATAATATTTCATTTGCTACAGTTTAATTGCTCTTGTCTCAAAATGATTCATTTAAACATGTGGAAAAGAAGACTGCAGTGTTGCACATTTCTTCTCAGGGACAACGGAAATCAGAGGTCCAATCTCAGCTTGTAAATCTCATGTATTCATCATTTGGAAGCTAATTTTAGTCTTTTTTCCAACTGTGAATCTGGAGCAAGTTGATGATCAGCCATAAATCGAATTTCTTCACCAGATTTCTGCAGCCAGGCCTTCCAAGAGGAAGCTCGCTATCGTTTTGCTTGGAAAACGCACATCAGTCTTGCAAAAACCTCACCTTCTTTTATTGGTAATGCTCTGTTAATGACAGAAAAGTATAGAATGCTGACAGGTAGAAGCAATTGACAAATATAACTAGAAAATAGCTGAGGTGCGTGAATAAAAACCAGTCCAGCCCAGTGCCTCCCAACATCTCCCTCACCCACACAGATCAGGAGAACAAGAGAGTGATTTTTATGAATACTCGCCTTAATTATGCCCCCAGAGTGTGTGTGGTACAGCAATATTAGGTGTGAGTTATGGTGAATTATTGCCCTTCATATCAGGATGCCATTAAATCATCCCCCCGAGGTGAAGCTAAAGTCACGCAGCGATTGAAATCCGAGTGGCGGCTCCAACTGTAAAATTAATATCTGCACCAGCTCCTGCGTGGTTTTCACCGGATATGTTGCCTTTACCACTTGGCGAGCACAAATCAAGCACACAGCTTCCTTCATAATTGCTCTGACCAAACAAATATGTCCTCTGACCACCTCTAATATGCAACAGACAAATTCCCATGATTCGCTCCGTCTGGGATTCGGGTGTTTTGAGATTCCTGTGGTATACATGTTTGGGTTCAGCCATGTCAATGAGTCCTAAAATACGACATCTGTGACTTTCTGCAAACGGAAGGCCGTCGTTCCCACGAATAAAGTGACACAAGAGATATTGTGGGGAGGAAAAGAAGCAGCATTGGAGGCGTTGTGCCGCAGTCGTTAAACTCTGCAGGACGTGGAGGGGTTATGAGAAATGGTGCTGACAGGTGGAAATGACAGCAGCTTTATCTGGGAAAAAACTATATTAATACCAAAAAACACACACATCTGATATCCTGAAATATTCATGTGACAATCCTGACAGACGCTGGCAGTGTCCTTTAATTAAAATGACAACCATAACCGAGTGTGCTTCCACACTTGAGGGCCCGGACACATCTGTTATATCTGTTTTCCAAAGCTCTTGCTGAGCAGCTGAAAGAAAAACATTTCAAAACATCCACTGACCAAAGAGAATAATGTACCTAATAATATGGGCAGTATTTCACGTTTAAGCAGTGTTTAACACTCCAGAACAAATCTGGTTTTAGTTTACAAATTTGCATAGTTGCAATGAAATTTGCTTTTTAATCTCCAGCGACTCATCATCAAGATAAATTATGTTTGGATACAAACTGTAAATAGTTGGTTGGGTTGTGCGTACACGCAGGCATGTCCAGTTGTGCCGAGGCCCTGATTTATCCCCCCTCTAAAGGCCACTTCACAGCCTCATGATTTACGCTTGTGACACCGCGCGTTATAAAACTTGTTTTACGAGTTGCGTAGGGTGATTCCCACAACTCCCCCCCTTCCAGTTCTGCTTCTAATTTGTCCCACGCACGGCGTAATGAGCACTCTCTGAAGCTGCACGTCAACAGTGTCAGAGCAGGAGGTGAACTAGAGCCAGCAGACCAGAGATCAGCTCAGTCTCAGGCTGTCAAAGCAGACAGGAGTCAGACAGAGAACCCAGGCTAATAAGTTTAAACCATAGCTGCTGATAAATAGAGTGTTTTTAATTGAATGTTGGATCATTTATTATGAATTTTGCACGATGCATCAGGCCCGCTGGGGCATGTAATACTTCCTCCCTCATGAATTGATAAGGATGTACGATAATCCAATTTTTTTCTGACGGATGGAAGCAGCAGGAAGTTGTTTAATTTGCCTCGTCCAGGCTCTGGTCCTTTCTCCACCTATTTTGTCCTCTGTGTCAAATTTCTGTGTTTAATATGATGAATTATCATATTTCTAGCTGGAAGCAAGCATGAGGACGATTACTGCATTCTGCATGGCATGAAAATATCTAAAAGGCATATTATTAAAACTGAAAATATGAATGTTTTCTGCATGACTTGCCAGCTCAGTTTATTTCTGCCTGTTACAAATCAACATGGAATCAGTATTTAAGATAAAAACACTTAAAAGCTAATTCAGTAGTTAACATGAGCCTGAGATGACCCCAGGATGGGAGGGTCACTGGGAGGAAACCAATATAAAAATGATCAACAACTGGGATGATGTTCTTTGGACAGTATTCACATCTGCAAATATACTGTAAAAAGTTTATTTACTGGTGAAAAGCAGACAATGTTTTATAAATGCTAACAATACTGAAGAGGGAAGCACATTTCAAAAGTCGTTAAAGTGACAGATTAGCACATTTATATCTACATTTTTATGGCTTTTAAAAAAGATATCTGTGTGTCTAAGCATATCCGATCAAAGTGAAAAACACACACTGTGAACATATTTTGAGGAAGAAGAGTTAGAATAAAACCAGTTGTGTCTGACTGGCCATCAGAAGCAGCACCTGGACAGACCAGTGTGCTGTGTGGTTTCATTGTTCTCTGATTGTCACTCTATTGATCCAAGTCTAGTCAGACAATTATCACACACACACACACACACACACACACACACACACACACACACACACACACACACACACACACACACACACACACACACACACACACACACACACACACACTCACACAAAGCAAAATCCATATGTAGAGTTTTGGTTTTACTCATATTATTAAGTCTTAATTGTACTGATGATGTATAAATGCAGCCTTCCTCCACTTTGAGCATAATAAATTGAAGAGATCATTGAATCATTTCTGAATTAATCCAATAGCCTGAAGGAAGTACTTTCTCCCTTTTACTGTGTGACACAGTGCAAACCTGCGTTCTCTGCTCTGGGGAGCTCATAATGTATAGAAACACGCCTCGCCCTCACTTCTATGTCTTCACACTGAACATCCGGTTCTGACTTTATAAACCAAAAAGGGCACAAAATGAAAGAGCAACAAGTTGCGACCTCAAACATTTAGAACACGACAAAATTCCAGGCAGAAATTCCAACAGTGGGATTAAAGATTGAACCTGCATGTTTTCTCTGTTTTCCTGTATTGAACACATTCAGTTCTAAGAATATTCAGATGCTTGTTTCTGAGCGTTTGGACTGCTGACAACCACAGAATGAGTGTTTTCCATTCTGTTGTGTAAGCACATATGAGCACATGAAGCGAAAACAGGACACAAGTCCTGAGAAATGATTAGAGTACAGCTCTAATAACTGTGGACACAAATGTACACAGTGAACCAAAAACAAAATTGTCCCAAATGGGACTGTTCAATCAAACATTCACCAAACAACTTAGTCTCAAGAGAATTGTCTTCAAGTTCCACTTGGACGAGGATGAACCATTAGAATTTTGTCATCAGGATCAATGGTGATGGTCCTCAACTATTTCCTTTAGTCAAGAATTCATATAAAATTTACAATAAGAATAAAAAATATTCTTTTTTCATTTTCCCCCCATTACTATATATAATTTAATTTATTGTATTGAGCTAAAGCTGGATAGAAAAACTGATATTTATGGACTGGAACAAGTCAATAATGCTTTATATCCATGCAGCTCATTTGGGTTTATAATATATGAGTGAAAAGTAGCCACTCAGGTAATTTATCTGTTTGGCAGTGATCTCGTAAGCATCGTTCTGTATGTTCAATGTAAACCCCCGCCTGCCAGACGGAGACAAAACACACCACAATAATAATCCTCTGAAAGTAGAAAATAATTTAATTTAGCAAAAATAATGAGCTCAAATCTCCATGGCAGCCAAAGTAATTTGATTTCTCTGCTTCAAATCTGAAGATGCCTCATTAAGAATTGATGAATATACATTTCAGTTTGTGGTGACAAGTTTTACATAAGATCCATACAAGGTAATGGAATTTTTTAAGATGCGAAGCAGATTATTTTCACTTTGAAAATTTTCTACTTCTCGTATTCTAAAACATAACTTACTGGTTTACCAGCAATACTACTACTACTACTACTACTACTACTACTACTACTACTACTACTACTACTACTAATAATAATAATAATAATAATAATAATAATATATCTGCACTATACTTTTAATAATTATTAATTATTGACATTAGTTATAACATAAAAAAGATACTACTGTATATCATGCTGAATCAATGTAAAGAATTAAGTCTTCTCTGCCATCTGCAGGCAGCTACGTGGAACTGCAACAATAAACGTAGGTTAGTGAGGCACACAGCATTAACACAAGTAGACAAATCATCAAATTGCTGTGTCGGTCAAACAATATGATATTTCATTTCATGTGTTTTTAGCTAGTATAATAAATACATTTGCGTTTTTCGGAAATAAAAGGCCACAATTTATTGCTATCGGTGGGTGCGCTGTATTCAAGTATACTTGTGCACCGTTCATCCAACCAGTTTCACGACGTGCGACCCCGCCCGCTCCGTGTCCTATCGGGACATTGCAGTCAGTAATACTGCATGCCCATCTTTACAGCCAATCAGCATTGAGGTAAACACAACGTTGCGTCAGTGTTATTGTTGTAGTTGGAGCTACATCTGTTTCCCGAAATTGCGCCACTATTTCGCTTACAGCTAGCATTATAACTACATGTACACGTAGCTCTGCATTATAACGCCAATACCATGTCGTTTCAGATGGATAATTTTCCGGACGACGGTTTGCAAGGTAAAGTAAACACGACGAAACAGCCAGTATTGTTGATGATATATCTAACAGAGTTAATAGCAGATATGATAGCATGGCCTTGGCTGAATTGTCTGTTTATCTAGCTAGCTTGCTCGAAAAATACGTTTTAGTAACAATAGGTAAGCTGTGGACAAGGGGGGGGAGGGGGGACCTATTGGCCTAGTTAGTTCATGTGCCAACTTGTTATGTTACGCAATTAAAGTGCCCTCAAGCATAAAACATGACGTATCCTTACGATGCTCCGATGTGCTGCCATCTTTAGATGAAGTCCTAGAATATGTGTGTCAGTGATGTTAGATCGTCACCATTGAACTGATTTTCAGGATCCTGGGTTGAGCTCCATTTCGGTGGCACTGCCTCTCAAAGCACAAGTCACCACGGAAGCCTGGAGCAAATCCCCACGTCCGCCCAGGACGAGGACGTGGAAAAGTTGCTGCTGGAAGCGCAGCGGGAGTCCGGCAGAACAAGCTCCAGAGGAAGCTCCCAGTGCAACAGGTCAGCGGGGAATGGAGAGGCACAGCCTGAGTTTGTTGGGTTCTCAAGAAGTCTGCGGCGATCACGTGCTTTTCCTGTTTCCCAACAGCCCTCTGAGAGCACCAACACCCCTCCTCCTGTGGAGAGGCTCAGACGGAAACAGCTCTCAGGTATCACAGCCAGGAGCCAAACCTACACATTGAATACACGTGGTTCTTTTGTTGTTTGCCAAATTGCTTTTGACCGCATCTGTTTTTCAGTCAGATGAAGATTTCCAAGAGCAGAGATACGAAGTCGAGAACCTGATGAAGAAGAACGCTGACTGGATCTGGGACTGGTCCAGCCGACCCGAGAACAACCCACCAAAGTATGGAACTTTAAAGCCATTTTCTTCAATCTATACATTTTTCTGTTCTTTAGAAAGATAGAATTTCCCAGATATGAAGCAGTATGCTGTTTTATAGCTCACCAAGGCCCTGTCACATCAAATTCTCTGACCGGACTCTTCGGAGTTGTGCCAAAATATTATGATTTCTCCCCAGCATGTTCCCCATTTGAGGGTTTTTGTGGATTTATGCTAACAATCTGACTTTCCAACAGACAGCAATGAAAACAGTTTCACCAAGGATCCATCCCAAGATCCCCGATTTAGAGATCTAACAGCTTATATCCACACTGTTTGAGAATATAGACATTAAAATACAATTAAGACACAGTCTTTAGGAGTTTGCTGTCAAACCCTCCTGCCATCCTAAGAACTGTCCTCATGTGAGTAGATAAAGCAGAATAAATGAAAACGAGGTCATCAGACCCCAGTTAGCAGTTTAAAGTATTGCACAACTTTAAAGGACAGCATCTTACAGAAATGGTGCTAATTTCTCCCACAAATGAACAGAAGTCTATGTACTTGATGCCAGATGACAGAACGATCACATCTGTGTCGGGGTGACATTAAACCGGCGCTGATTTCAATAAACCCACACTGATGAAATATTCATGTGGCCCTCTGTAGGGAGTTCCTGCTGAAGTACCCCAAGCGCTCGGCCTCTCTCAGCATCAGGGACACCAGCGTGATGAAGAAGGGAGGCGTTCTGTCTGCCGACTTTCTGAAGCTTTTCCTCCCGTCCTTAATCATCTCCCACATTCTGGCCTTTGGCCTCGGGTGAGCGGCTTCGTTTATTAACAGTTTCATGACGGGGAGACTTGGTCGACCCTCCGGAGGAAATTCAGCACACAGACGACCACAAGCCTGACGCGTGCTGTGGTATGAATAATACAAATATCGGACCTGTGGATGAAAAATGCATGCCACGTTTGTTTAACATCCCTGCGTGGGAACGCCAGCGCGTGTTTTCTTCTGCTGTTAACCAAACACTGCGGATGCATAAAGACCTTCGACACGAATAATTCAAGGATATTTGTGTTACGGCTCAGACACATGCACACAAACACACACAGCCTGGTAATGTTCCACGTTTGTCTCTGTAGGATCTACATCGGGAGGCGTTTAACCTCCCACAACACCTACTGAAGAGGCTCCGCCTTCTAGACTCTGCGACCTCGGCGGGACCACGTCTCCACACCTTCAACTAGGACCTTCTGCAGGCTTGACGTTTGAACTTGTGTGGCTCACGCCGGCTCGGGCACTCGGGGCATTTTTCCCGATCCTGGACCGCTCTGCTGCTCACCTCTTTAATCCACACACACTGCAGACATCAGCCATCTCCGCAGTGTCACGACTCTTCTGATCCTTCCAGCCGATGGGATGAGTAGCCCTAGCTTGGTTGCCTCCGTCGCTGATGTGCAATCAGAAAATTGTAAATATCCAATCAGTGTCCTTTGTTTTTGTCTGTCTGACCAATTTCAAATAAAATTGGAGAAAGCGGATTCTGTTTCCAGAGGAAGAGGCCGCACACAGATGAACACAATTAAAATTTTATTGAACTTTGGTCGAAATAATAAACAAGTGACTACATTGCCACCATGTTAGGAATCAATGGACAAAGACAATGCATCGTTATGTGTTGGTTTTCGTGTAGATCAACCTTCATTTCCGCCCTCGAACTACAGAGATAAGACCCACATTTGCGAGACGTGGTTCAAAAGTTAGGCGACAGCCCCATCAGATTGATAAGGGCACATATACGAGGCCTGTCTGAACGCCCCCCGCCCCCCCCGCCATATTACATGATTCAGAGGCACTCACATAAACTGTACGGTGTGCAATTTTCCCGTGTTTTCATAGACAGCCACGTGTAGCAGCAGTGAACGAGGACATAATTCTATAAAATAGGATTTACAAATAATGCACATGAGGTTTGTAAAACATCTGGGGCAGAACATGTAGCTGTCACTTACAGAAGTAGGTATTAAGGCTGCAGATTCCCTTTGTACTGGGTCCATCTTGTGCCATGGTCTTTCCAGCCTGCATCCTAAAATGTGGTCAAAAATGTAAAAAAAGAAAGAAACAGAATAAAATCTCGACACAAACATGTTATCAGATGTCAGTGATTCGTAAAATGGGAGCCCCGGATTATTTCCATGAGTTTGCTTGAGATCTTCTCAAAGACAGTGGTGCGACTGGACATTTCCCACCTCTCTACAACATAAAAACATGCAAAGCAATAAAAATGGTTTAATACATACTTCTAAATTTAAAAACACATCTGTAGTTTTAGTTTCTTTTATTATGTGGATGACAAAGTGTACTCGAGTAGATACAGTCAGTGAATTGATGTCACCGCATCGAAGAGGGGGACGCAAGAGGAGGGGAGCGTGGGGGGGAGAAGAAAGCGGTCCACTTTCCAAATTTATGGCCTCTTCCACCGGCCGATTGGCCTGAATAGGCGGCCAACGGGGGAATGTTACAGTTAGGCCTACTGGCCGTTAATCCGTGCTTCAGAGGCCCCAAAACCTTTGAGATGATGGAACAACTTCTGACAAGACGTCATTTTAAGGGCTTCCAAAAGTTCTGTCATTAAATCGTGAAATGAAGGCTTAAAATGTCAACACAAACACCAAAGTTCAAGAGTCTGACCTCTAGGGAGTGCCGTTCCGTGAATTAGACCCGAATCGGGCTTTCTGGGTCAGGGAGGGGCTTGTCGATTGCCCCAATGCCGAAGGCGAAAAACGACCTAAGCTCAGACTGAAATTAAAACAGGCCTATGGATCAACCTCCCGTGGCAAAAAAAGGAGACGCGTGCTTTCGAATTCTTCACCAGGAGGACAACAAGGCTGTTTCTTCTTATACAGATAGACAAGTAGTAGGCTTAACTACACGGGTACGGTGAAAGCCCTATCCTCTGGAGCCCCAAACCTAGTTGATTTTGTCCTGGAAAATGTACAAGTTGTTGGTGGCTGCCACAGCAATCACATTATCTTTGGGGTGCCAGGCAGTGTGGAGGATCTTCTTATTGAAGTCCAGGCTGTCCACGCTGATCTCGTCCTTCTTCCTCTTGCCCCCTGTGGACACTTTGCGCGGTTTGAGCGTAGCCCGCGGTTTGCTGCTCTCCCGGGACGCCTCCAGTGTGATGTCCCGCCTGGTGTTGCGGTCAAACATTCTGAAGAAGTTGTTGTAGGAGCCGGTCATGATGGCACTGGGTGGGGGGGGGGGGACATGGGAAAGGCGTGAGGCCGAACGTCAGGGCTGCAGGCAAATGTCCCGGTGGGATGAAGACACGTACCTGTCGCTGCCGTTCCAGCAGCACTCGAACTTGTCGAAGATGCAGTCGTTCTCATACAAGGAGCAGAGTTTACTGCGAAGGTATTCATGAACCTGAAACAAACACACTCAGGAGTTCAGCTCTACACAAACACCCTCACCACACACGTTTGCTAAATGTCCTCTTTGTCCAACTAGCTCTGCAGCACTTCAACCGAGACCATGACATGATATGAGCATAAAACCTCACATACGGGGAACACTCAGAATTTGGTGATGCCGCTTTGTTTTTTTTATTAAACTGCTAAACTGAACACTGTACGGCAACATTAGCATCTATATCGCTACGCTTTTCACATTACAACCGCTAAACAGGAGAAGAAACTGTCTCCAACACTGCAAGATTCTCCCATTATTCACTCCATATAGTG
The DNA here is from genome assembly GCA_016586285.1 of Arothron firmamentum. Taxonomy (NCBI): domain Eukaryota; kingdom Metazoa; phylum Chordata; class Actinopteri; order Tetraodontiformes; family Tetraodontidae; genus Arothron; species Arothron firmamentum. The sequence goes on along the minus strand of BJFM01000789.1, from coordinate 5,556 downwards.
TGGCATCACATCACAGCTGTTTCCAAAAATACCATGCTGGTTCTGAACGCAAGCGGAGCTGAGGTGAAGGGAAAAGACGCTGCGAGCGACTGCTGACAGACAGCAGCGGGAGCTGGTCAGCGCGGAGCCTCGAAGGATGCCTGGATGCTCATTTCAGGGCATTTTGTTAGCGACACACGAGCTCTGAACTGGCACACTTTAATTCAGGACGTGTGGTTTTTAGGAACTTAAAAAAAAACAAAACAAAACAAAAAACTGAGTATATATATATATATAGATATATATATCTATATATATATGTGGAAGTTGTCACCATTTGCTCAAATTGCACTAGATTTAGCGTCACAGCTCCTGCATCTCATAGTACAATTTAAGGTTTTCATGAATAAACATGGCATCCGGTGTGCGGTGACGCACCTGATATGTCTCCACTGGCCTGTTTTCCATGTTGAGGTCCCAAACTTTGACGGAGAGGTAGTCACGCGTCATCATGTAGCGTCCACTGTGACTGAACTTCACGTCCGAGATGGAGGAGATGATCTCGGAGAAAAACGATCGGCTGCTCGGATCCTCCGGCTCCTCAAAGACTAAAACAAAAGGGGGAAAACCTCACTGTTTGAAAACATTCAGAGCAGCCAGGAAGGCAGCGACTCCAGCAAAGAAACATCTGTAACGCATTAAAGGGACTTACACTTTGAATGCCTATCGCAGAGCGCCGCCGCTCGCATGTCACACAGGCGAATGGTGCCTTTGCTACTGCTGTACACAAACACATTGCATTGGTGTGGATGACACTCAGCAGCTGTGATTACTTCTGTCAGCTCCTCCATGTTGGCAGGTTTGATGTCTACAATATCTGGGAGAAAGTGCATTAAGGAACAACTTCTCCTCCATGACAACAATAGGAGAATCTGCTGCTCCCCGATCCACAGCAATGTTTTTTTACAAATGAAGAAAAAAGGATACTAAAACTTCTGTCTGTGATTTCCAAGTGCCATAGATTTATTCTTAGGTCATCTGCAGAGAGGTACGTTTCATGATCACTATTTACAGAAATGGAATTAATGTGATAGGTGTGTGCATTTGCAAAGATCCTCCTCGGGCTCGCTTCTACCATGAGATCCATTGGCATGAGTACTGGTACCTGTAACAGGAAACACACACGTCTAAGCCCATATCTGGAGAAGCCAATCTCAGAGAGGAGGAAGGCTCAGACGAATAACTCAACAAACCCGTAAAGAGGTGATTCTAAAGGGTTCTCTGAGTCGCCCATCTTCGTCTTTCAGGTTATAACCTTCCGCCCGTTTATCTCTTTCACTTATTTTCCACAATTTGATAGTTTTATCTGAAGACAATGAAATTTGACAAAACATTAAGATAAACTGAAGATAAATTCTGAGAACCATTAATGCAGTGATGGGCTTACCATTTGTTGAAAGTAGAAAGTGAGCAGCATTTTGTTGGGGTAGCCATCTTATTTTATTAATTTTTTCTTCAATTTCTAAACTTTTCAAATAGTCGAACTCTGGCTCATGACTCTGAAAAGTGCTATAGACGTTGTACTCCCCACGCAGATGAGGACGATTCTTAGACTGTGAACACATTGCGTACAAAAGCAGAAAAAAAGCATACCAATTACACAACACAATTAGAATGTAATAGAGATCAACAATGAATATGTCCCTCTACCAATATGATGCTTACCTCCTGCTCATGCTGAAATATCACTACTCTGCCTCCTTTATCTCCAGTGGCAAGCAATTCTCCAGAATAGTTGAACTCAACTGTTGAAATTATGTCAGCTAAAAACAGAGTTATAGATTACTAATCAACTCAGATTGCTAGTTGATCATACTGTTGACAGACATAATAATGCTACAATGGAAGGATGCAATCTGATGACGATGTCAATCCAGCAAAGTGACAACCAAACTGATTTACTCATTCATATATAAATGAAGGGAAAACAGGAATGATGTCACTTGGCAATTGATGGACGCAGTACATTGACGTCACAAACACGGTCGCTCCCCTTTAATAGCAATAGCCACTACCTAGCATAGATGCTAACTAACGACACATTAATTTCAATGGAATAGGCGACAACACAACAGACCCATAAATAAAACCACACCACTAATTGTAACCCTGTTATACTATAGCCTATTTGCCCAACTCCACATCGCGCATTTGACGTGAAGCCCCCAGAGCATCACTCACTAGCACGCTATCCAGCGTTTTAGCTTAGCCGAATGGCTAACGTTAGCTGGCTACATACCTTCCGCAACATCTTCATCTATCGCCCCTTTTACTTGAGAGAAACACCACTGGAAATCATTTCCTCCTGCAACTCCTGTAAAAACACCACAGCGTTAGTTTGTATCACACTGGGATTGGGTCGGGTGAGGGAATGACCTGACATTGACATAGTTTGACAACTAGCAACTTAGCTCGCCAGCGCTAACGTTGGCTCGCTAACTTGCAGATTCAGGCCATCACACACAGCAAGTGAGGTGGGTCTTTTCCCTCCCTCCAAAAGTAGCTTACCCGCCATTGCTTCATGTAGCAGCTCTTGCTATACAGGGTTTCCAATACCTGATTAACCAATGCGGCTTGCTAGGGGAAATAGATAGCATCCACAATCAGTGTGAAGACTCGAGTCCAGATCTGTCAAGACGGAAATTGTCCGTGATTTTTTTTTTCTCTTCCAAAATGGCGCACGGTACATGGAGAAATGACGTCATACACGCATGCCACATCCTGGCTCCATCCATGCATCCATCCATCCTGAGCACCAAGCTGTGCAGATGTGCATTCACTCTTCAGAATATTCAGAATGTTTCACTTTACATCACACGTTAAGACCTGCCTCCTCAGGCGAATAGTAACAGGTAGATTAATCAAAATAGGATGAAGATGGAAATATTTTGTTTAAAAATAAAGTAATAGTTACCATGAAACTTTCACACACAATCATTATGCATTTCCTCCTGGGTTCTTTTGTTTTGTTGTTTAAAATGACTAACACGTTAAAAAAAAAAATTGCTACTGCTCAGATAAATTAGAGAAAACGCACAATACATAGACCTCTGTTTCCAAATATATTGTTCATACAAAACCTTATGTTTTTGACAGGGAGATGTTGACTAAATTTTGGATTTAAATTCAAAAATGCACATAAACGATTCCAGACTTCCTTCCTTGCATTATCCGTGGGTGACATCTAGTGGCCAGTCACTGAACAGCGAGTTAAATTGTTGACAAAATTTGAGGTTTCATGTTTTTAATTTATGATTTGGTTTGTTAATAAGCTTCTGTTAAACTTTCAAATAAGCACTCGTAGAAGCCTAGTGCAAGAAATATTGTCTTCCATGAAACCTTTTAATCTATCATAAATTGAGATTACCCAACACCAAGATGCACATGGGAGGTTATATGTTTATATAATGGCTGAAGTATAATTCATGTTTTTTTTGTCTACATAGGTCTAATGAAAAGAAAATCATACTTTGCTTAAAATGAACACCTTTGAAAACAACAATAACAACAACAACAAAAAAACAAAAACAAAGCCCTTATCAGAAAGTTGCACAATGTATTTATATCTGTGCAATCATGGTGTAAAATATGCATGCAAAGATCAACGTCGGCACCAAGGTATTTACTTTTGTGCTTATTTTTCCTTTAACACCAACCTCTGAGGGTTTGGGTTATCAAATAAACTGGGTAGACATAAAATACTCATGTCCCCAAACAGCAAAATTTCAAATGCTGACAAAGATCGAGAATGTGTAATAACTGGGTCACTTCATAGTGGTTAAAAGAGAACACACACACACACACACACACACACACACACACACACACACACACACACACACACACACACACACACACACACACACACACACACACACACACACACACTTTCTTCTCAGTGTTGATAGAAATACACTATTACTTATTACAGAAATAAGGTCCTCTGGTGAGTAGATGCTACATTAGTGTTAAAATAGCATCTTGCATAAATTAAAAACAAAACACAACCGTTGTTTTGGTCAAAATAAGTGTTTTGAAGCTTACTTTCTTTGAAAAAACTGTGTGTTTGTCTCTGTGCTTGTGCGTACCTGTGCGGATTGTTCTCGATGTGACAATTCAATACAGGCGCATTCACCCAGAAACACCTGGAACCTTCCACATCCCTCCCACCGCTCGCACAGCATCCCTCAGGGAGCAGCAGGGTCCAGGGCTGGAGGTGAGGAACCTTTTACCTGTATATTTATTTCTATAAAGGTGTACCTTTCCCCGCAGCAGCAGCAGCCGGCTGAACAGGCTGATCCTCACACTGAAGCTGACATGTGTTCAGTATCTTGTGTGTGTGTGTGTGTGTGTGTGTGTGTGTGTGTGTGTGTGTGTGTGTGTGTGTGTGTGTGCGTAGATCTGGGTGAAAATTGGTTGCTAAGGTCTTTTTAATTAAAGATAGGTGCCTCTGGTGATGGTAAAACATCATTATTTGGAGAGCCACTTGAACCTCTGGAACATCCTTGACTTCTGTGAGAGGAGCCATGTTTTAAAACGCTTCTTCTGCCTGATGAAACAGTAATAAACACATTTGATTCATCAAGATTCCCTGCATGAAAGGCCAAATCTGACATGAAACTTTGCTGCTGGTGCATGTGAGATCAGACCTGACTAATCGTTCCCAATTAGATCCATAAACACTTTGTATTCACGGCTGAAGGAGACTTTAGCCCAGTTTGTGATTTAATTAGCTGAACCGCTTAATTGTTGTGTGCACGAGATTGTTGATATTCTTCTTGTTCAGTGTTGTGGCTGTGACTGTGTGTGTGTGTGTGTGTGTGTGTGTGTGTGTGTGTGTGTGTGTGTGTGTGTGTGTGTGTGTGTGTGTGTGTGTGTGTGTGTGTGTGTGTGTGTGTGTGTGTTGCCGTTCCGTAGCTTCATCAGGTATAAGGAGAGGTGTTGACTTTATTCCGAGCCTCCAGTAACACCACTGACTCTGATAGTTCCCCATCCCTGTGGGAATTCATTATAAGACAGCTAGAGGCTGCTTGTGGATGGTTACTGTGCTGCCCGTATGTTAACTTGTCGCTATCGCGCAAGGCAAACATGTGGTGCAGCTGCTTTCTCTGGCTGTGGGCAACCTGGAGAGATTGATTGGTGAGCCTTCTGTTTTATCCAGGATCAGGGCCACATTCAGTAGACACGGCGCCTCCGGAGAAGCAGCCATTTTCCCCAGAAACTATGGCTCATTACCAGCACAGACAAAATGAAGGTATATTGACTTTTTTTTTTTTAACATCTTACAACACACCTTTTTCTTCCTGAGATATTTAACAACAAGCATTTGTTACCCCAAAACTCTTTACTGCTCTTTATTCTCCTGGAAAAGCAATTTTCCATCATATTTAAACCTCCTTTAACTAGATCAGCTGCAACGACTGGGGTTATCACAGTCTGGATTTACACATAAATACCCCTGCATGAGTGCACACACACACACACACACACACACACACACACACACACACACACACA
>BJFM01000788.1:182748-194102 GCA_016586285.1 Arothron firmamentum | reverse complement strand
ACACACACACACCTATTCATATCCTGCAGCCTCAGCTTATATTTGGCCCCTCCCGTTTGCTGTAAACTCTGTCTTACTGTTCTCTCTCTCTCTCAGACCACAAATGCTTTCGTGCTGTTTAATTTATTTCCTTTGTTATCATTTCCCTCACCAGCTGAGTGAAACAGCGCATGCACGGCGTGGCCATGTTGGCAGCAGCTTGCAGGCTCCTCCTGGAACTCGACAGACGACATGCCACAGTGTGTATTCTGGGGCAAACTGTGTGCAGAACCAGACTGGAAGAAGGCGAATTTCACAGGTCGGAAAGAAGGAAGGAACTTTTATTTACTTCGACGTTTATAGCTCCTTCTCCAAACCGGCCTGGTATTTATCCAACTGGGCTTGTTGGATGTTTCTATGTTTGCTCGCACCGCAGCAGCTAGAGCGGGGCCACGGTTGGGAGAACACACAGGACCACTGAGCAAACAGGTAACACCTGAGCTCACCGCGCAGGCGTGACCTTTGTGGAAGCTGTCTGCGTGACAAATCAGGCACTAGAGCCACTTCTGAAGATCCCAGCTTGTTGGTTCAGGGCTGCTCAGTGCAAATACAAGCTTCCGTCAGTTAATCGAGGAGACAATGAGGCCCCTCTGGGACAAAATGCTGGAACGGGAGCTTCGAAAGGTGGCGTATTGCTAGGGTTGCCTCAACCTGCTGAGGACCCGATGAAAGGTTTAAAGTACAAATGGTCGGAATATCGGGGACATACATCATCGAGATCACGCTGTGTCCTGCTGCCCCAGCCTGTGGGCCTGTGGTGCAGCTCGTACCTGGATCTCGCCCATCCAGACCGAGATACGGCACAGCTAGCGAGATTTTACAACGTGGCCATGAAGACATCTGTCTGCGGGGGTGAAATGCTCACCTTCTGCTACATTCTGGTACATCCAGTGGTGGGCACTGTGTGTTTATGCGCTATGTGTAATGGATGACCTCATCAAACCCTCGCATATATACACCAGATGAATCTGGGCAACATCAAGCGCCAGCAAGGCCGCGGCGCTCCACCATCGTCTCCCCGCTTCATTTACATACAACAATATACAGAACCACAGCCCACTCCCAAACACACATACACAAACCGTTCACGCTACGCTAAACTCAATCACACTCAGAGCACGTCTGCGCACGAGTGGATGGGCGCACGTCGCGGTGTTTGTTTGTAGGGCTGAAGGAAAGGGGCCAGCTTCCCACTGAAAAATGAAGGTATCTTGCGCTTCCCGAGGGGGTTGGGGTTATTTTGGTAACCAACTGTAGCAAACTTACTGTACAGTGTTTGGGGGCCCTTTCTCCTGTTTTTGACATGCATACGGAAGGGCGGACTGGTGAAAACCCAGTCCTCGCCGCCTGTCATCGTACGTGAACACTGTGAGAAACATCCAGGTCCCAGAACTTGGCGAAAGATCCAGCCTCGGGATACAAGTGTGTTGTGTGTGTACATGCAGGAGGCTCAGGCATGATCAAACAAAGCACATCCAGGTACAGCAATGCCAGCTGTTCTCTCCCACCACCACCGCCGCCGCCACCACCACCACCGCAACCCCTTCAAAAAAAAAAAAAAAAATCCTCCACGCCCCCCTCGCTCTTTTACCATCAGTCACTGCCGTACAAGCGCTGTCAGAATGAAAGAAGCCTTGTCTAAGAGGCTAATCCTTGAGCGATTAGTCAATAAAATTGGCAAAGGTGCCACTACCCCCTTCCTCAATCCCCCATGGAAATGGCAGCCAACAAGTGCCCGAGTAAAAAGCATCATTTTAAAAAACATGAGAACGAGGCAGAACCTCACCCGCTAATTCCTGACGATTTAAGGGCCTAAAATGTCGCAAAAAGAGGCTAAGAGAGGAAAATAGGGCCGTGCTTTTCAACAGATCGCCCTTCATCGCCCCGTGTTTTATGTAAACACTCAGAGAACAGAGGCATTTCACCTCGTCGGGCCCATACACCGTCGCTTTCTATCGACAGAAATGCCCCATCTGAAGCGTCTAGTCATGCTAGGACATGCTACTGAAATATTCCGTTGTTTCGCAGCAGCTAAGTTGCATCCCAGAAAATCGGGCCTCACTTTACAACAAGCAGAATCTACAAAAGAAACGTTATTCTTGATTGCCTGTAATTATCGCTGAGTAATTCCTCCATTGTCACCGTCGGTTCAGGCCATTTTTCTTAATCTGCTCCTAGTTAACCGGTGGCAGCTTGAGTATCAGGAAACAACCTTTGGCCCTGGGGACCGACTACTGTACTTCCTCAATCACATCCATCGTGGGCCTAACCTTGAGTGAAAGCTCTGAGGAAGGGCGGGAGGTTGTGTCTTTGGAGGGCAGACGGAGAGGAATCACTTACTTCCCCCCCAGAGACCCCAGCGGAGCTGCACACAGGGGGGATTCAAATGGCAACGCTAAGAGGGAAGGGCCCAGTGTTTCCTGTGATCACGCCATTCAGCCGTCCGCAACACTTGCCAACCAGCCGGCCAGACCGGCTGCACGAGGAGGTCCGCAGGGTGAGAGCACACGTGTTTTGAATTTGGCTCCTTGTAGGACCGGGAGGAAAGAAGGGGCCTGGTAAGAGGAACCCTCCAATTCTCACTTCCTGCTTCTGCTGGAAAGGGGATCCGGGTGCCCGTCGCGCCCATCAACACTGAGCGCAGTGTTCACCCGGCGGCCGAGGGGATAGCGCATCCGCGCACGGGGCGGCGCACCGCACCAAACCAGCCTGTCAGCACCGAAAAGGCTGGAGTTTCCCCAGTGACTGCTGGAGGGTGGGGAGTAAAGATAATCCCGTTGGGTAACGCTGCCAATGCCCTTGGCGGATTAGGTGACACTTCATCAGGAAGGATTTTTTTCGTTGGGACATATATCCTGAGAAGAAACACCAGAAATGAATCCTAAGAGCTTCGCTCAGAGAGCTGACCTGACCTGACTTTGACCTGCAAACTGCAGAGATTTCAGCAGAAAGCAAACATACCTAAAGATGGGGGGGGTTGCGTAGGGAGAGGTCATAATTACGGTGCAACCATCTCAATTATCTGCACTACCTGAGTCACTCGAACTGCTCACAGAGGGAAGAACTCCAGCCGACCTGGCCATCCCTCCTCTGCAGCAGGCGATGACTCATTAGCACATTTGGCTAATAGCATGCTAGCATGATGAGACCACACATTTGAAAGGGACTTTTACACCTGAGAGTCTGGAGCCAGGTTCAGACAAAGGTAGTGACGGGTCAGGGAGAGGAGGTCTGATCAAATCAAACCAAAAAAAAGTCTGCTGCTGACTGTATAATTGTCAATAAACTCATCACGTTTCCTTCTGCTGACACATGTAACGGACGCAGCCTCAGAACTGTTAGCGGGGGGGCGGCGGCGCTGTGCTGTTGTCCGTGTTGCCAAGGCCCCAGCTCCATTGTTTATGCTGTGCTGAGTCTGGATGGGCAGGCCTCTCCACCAAATTCTTCCCCCAGCATGCAGAACGTTTTAATGGTGTTGTTGCAGCAGGAGGAATGATTACATTATAAAAATACACCCCACCATATGTCCCAGTGCAGGACCAAACCGCACTAGGCTACACAGCAGAACCCGGCGGGCTGTTCGGCTCCCGCGCTGACCCAGCCTCACCGCGGCTGTGGATGATCCTCTCACCTGGAGACGTTTCATCTAACAAATGGAAGAAAAAAAAAAAATTGGACCAAAGGACAGAGCAACGTGCGCATGCGCACTCAAGAAAGCTCAGTGAGCGTCATGCCCGGCTCGCTCTCTCTCTCTCTCTCTCTCTCTCTCTCTCGTGACGCGTCGTTGGCGTGTTTGTTTCGGGCGAGAACTGCTCCCGTAGGTGACGGCGGTCGTCTGACCGCAGAGCGGGGCACTGTGGGAACGCTGCTGGCGCCCCGGCCTGGTGAGCCTTCCCGTAGTTCAGCCCGGTCGGAGGCCAATCGGTTAGCTCCGCCGGGCCTCGCCCTCCTTCTTCCCCCCCCCTCCTCCATTTCACTCTCTCTGTGCTCTCCTTGCGTCTCCCGACACGTCGGAGAATGCTCACTGTAAACCCTGCCGGGGGGGTGGAGGGGGGGGCAGGGAGATTAAATTTATTTTGAATTCCTTCCCCTTAATGTGGTAATTACCCCCCTTCCCTCACCTCTTCTCCGCTCTCCCGGCGGCACAGCGTGAAGTCTTTTGGAAAGCATATCTCCTTTGTGTTTTGTACACAGAGACCTTGGCGCTGGCCCAGGCCGACTCCCACACCTTCACGGCGGAATCGCGCATGCCGCTCAGCGCACGTGAAACACACTCGCAGCGCTCCAGGTCTGAGAAAGACCAGGGGAGACCGACGCGAACCCGGCAGAGCCCCGGCGGCGAGAACCCGGTTCCGGGGTTGAGGAGACGCTCACGGGGTCCCTCCACACGGGAGGGAAACGACCCCGCCAGTTCAACTCCGCCTCTCCTGCGTCTTCATGACCAATCGCACGGCTGCGTGGTGGTCCAGGACGTCCGTGGTTGATCCCAGTAGGCGGCTCCTCCTCGACCTGCCTCTCCTGCGCCCCTGTTGCAAAGCCACTGTGCCTGTGCACCGGTCAAAGGTCACAAGCGCCGCGGCCAGAAACGCCACGGCCCCCAGAAGCGTCCCGCTCTCACATTGAAAGCTGTCCGCCTCTGACTGCTTTATGGGAAAAAGAAAAGGAGGGAAAGTAAAAACAAGAAGGGAAGTGAATGGCTGGCGAAGCAGGCAGCAGGACGCTAAATGTTTACTTCCTGGCCTCTGTTTTGTGATAGAATTAGATCTTCAGAGGGACTCCAGACTTTGTTTGGCCTCCAAGACAAACGGGGGCCATCAAGGAGACTCTCCGGGTGGGAGGAGAGGAAGAACCCTGCAGGGAAGACTCACTTTTTCCTCCACCGGTAGCTCCAGTGAAGAGCTCCAGCTCTTTCCATCGGCCCGACGAACAATGCTGGACTCAAATATCTGGACCTGTTTATGTTCCTCTGAAGAGGGGCCCGGGGCCCCTTCACACAGTCATCGAATCCCTTCTTTTCACCGGTCGCAGGGTTGGTTTTTTTTTAAACGACAAATAACGAGCAGAACCGGAAAAGGTGGCTAACTGTGGCGAGGTCACCAAAACAGCACACACACACACACACACACACACACACACACACACGATAAATATATTCTAATAATAATCCACTGAAAATAAGTGCTAGAGTGAGTTTGTTAAAGTCTCAACCTCAGCTCATTAAATTCTAAAAGCAGTCAGTTTAATTAACGCCGTATCTAACTTTGATATTACCGTCTCCACGGTTACGGCTATGACTCCGAAAGTTGGGACCAGATCGGAGCGAAATCGCCGGGATTTGATGGGTGCTGATAAACGGACTGGGACTCTCAGGTGTCATCAAAGCGGACAGGTGTGACCCCACCTCTGGAGGTCAGAGGTCAGAGAATTCGCTCTCTAAAAATAGACAGTTGGATTCAAAAAAAGTTGGATTCCGGTAACGAGGGGCGGCAGGTCGGGGGTGAGGGGTTGAGGGAGGGGGGCCGAGAGCTGAGCTCCATCTTTTTTCTTTTTTTTTTCTGATGGATTGGTGCAGACACGTGGGAAACTCTACACACTGTTTATTTGACCACGCTTCCCGTGCGCACGTATCGTATTAAAAACCACGAGTGTCAAGAGAGGAGACAGAAGAAAAGGCCTCTTTCCTCCCCTCAACAATACCCGAGCTGTTCGGCCTGGTTCGGGGCCCGCAAACGCCCCGACCGGGGGGGGGGGGGACGGGCGCTTTCATGTGTCGCTCAGCAACACACCTCGCCGCCGGGACGTATAGACGCGCACGTGGGTGCACGCCGCCTACACCGAAAGTTGCTACACCTGGTGCACGACAAACAATTATTAAGCTGTCAGGCTAAATCCACCGTAAAAGAGCGATCAGCAGCAACAGGCGGCAAACAGGGCGGGCGGGGTAAAAAGGTCACAGAGCAGCCGGAGGAACGCCTCGCGTGTTGAGTCCCCGCCATAAATCTGTTCCCAAGACGACCTGCAAGAAGATTTTTTTTAAAAAAAAGGAAAGAAAAAAAAAGACGGGTCACATGTTTGACTGCTGTGTTTGAACAATCAGGTAGAAGTAAAACAAACAGGCGCAGGGAGGATGTTTGAGGAGCTGCAGCAAAGCCCTAATAAGCGTTCATTAGCTTTAATAGGCTGGACCAGACCGGGACCAGCAGAGCACCTCCGACTTCTGTAAACAGAGCCCACGTCCTTCACTCTGGTGGCGCAGCGGCAGGAAGTTAGCCAGGACGCCATCCTGATCAGGCTGATTTCAGTCCTGGAGGAGTTACCACAACAAAGGCAGGTAAAGGTCCGGAGTGGAGCCTTCAGGAAAGGCAGAACCAGCGCGCCCGCCTTCGCTGGCACATCTTGATCCCACCTGAGCCTGGAGAGCTGGTACCAGATGGCCCCCACCGCTCGGGCCCCGAACGTAAACACGGCTGGGCTCCGGCCCAGGGGAGGGAAACCCCGTTTATTTATGGACACGTCTGGGTCTGGGACACTGTTATGGAAAGACAGATAGAGGAGGGCAGCGCCAGGGCAGCGATGAGTCCGTGTGGACGGCCCACCTACAGCAGCTAGCGCTTGAGAAGCAACCGCACGCTAAAGCGCCGGCCTCATTAATCCGCATGCGACATCAAACCACGCCCGCGGCGAGCTTCCGTTGCTTCGGGGCGGCAGAAGTATAGCGAGGGCGTGAGGTCGGGGAATGCGAAGAATTTTCCTGGACGCTCAGTCAGACCCCGCCCACCGCACCTTTATGAATATGGCGGCGCGAGCTGCTTTTCATCTCTGCTTCGGCCGTATCGGCTCAATCTCGATTTTTACAGGGCGGCTTTACGGCTTAATGGCCGCACGGACCCAGACGTCGCCCGGCGTTTTATGGCTCCCGCAGCTGCTTTATGGCTGGGCGGAATGTCATCACCCGACTGTACGTCAGGGACGGGTGGGGGGGGGTGGGGGGGGGAGGACCTGGGCGGGACATGGGCGCCGCCAGCAGGGGCGTCGGCTAACTGATGCGCCAAATCACCAACCGGCACGTAAGCAAGTTCCCGTGGCTGCTAAAGTGTTTATTTGTGTTATTTGTGTGGTATCAGGTCACCAACGCCATCCTGGCACACTGAACGCTCGTTGCTCGTCTGGCCATAAATCCCAGGCTCGGTGATCAGCCCGTCAGCCTGACCCAGCGCACCCATTACGCAACCACGCCAAACAGGCGAGCGGCCCGGGCCAGTGGGGACCGTGCTGACTGCTTGTGACCTCTTCATCTTTTCCAAAACATTTGTGTGGAAGCGTCAGGAAGGTCACGCCTGCTCATGAAGGTCACGCTTAGATCAGCACATGTGTTTGGCCTCCCGGTTGCCCCCCCCCCAAACATCTGGGCAGCCCTGACGGGCGGTCTCCTGGGAAACCCGGATGAAGGCATCCGTCAGCTCTACGTGCATGAGGTCCCAGAGGTGACGGATCTGATCCAGGACCAGGTGAGCAGGTCAAGGAGGTGAAGCAGGAAGTGCTGTCACGCCCCAGACACCTGCTGCTGGGCTCCGTCCCACAACCTCTGAACCCTGCATCGGAACCGGGGCGCGCGCCTCGCGCTGCTGCCCCCTGACCTCCTGAGCTCTCAGCGCACGTTTAAAGCTTGGGGAACAAATGTTTTCCTCTTTGCACGCCTGCAGAGAAGCCCAGCAAAGCCTGGCGTCAATGATTAACCTCAACAGTCGACAGAGGTTTACGCGCCTGTGACAGAGCCGATACGCAGCCAGACTTCCTCCTCCGCTCGCTCTAAACCTCGGCTGCGCATCAACTCTGTGATAAACAACAGCGCGAAGAAAGAAAAAGAAAAAAAACCTCCCTGCCAGCTCCTGCCCTACCCGCCCGCCTGCTGCTGACATGTCTGATCAGGTTCTGGGCTCAGCTCGCCCGCGGTGGTTATCAAAAGCTGCTGAAGGATTTAGATGATCGATTATTGTGTGCGGATGAGTAATTTCTTTTTCAGAGATGAGAGAGCGATAAGCTGCAGGCAGCCGTGTTGCAACCGGTGACTCCGGTTACAGGTTAACAGCTCCCACGCTAGCCTGGGAGCTAGCATGCTAACGAAGAAATTACAAAAGCTTTGGGAGAAAACAAGTCGCAGCTGCAGACTCGACACCCTCCCAGCAGAGGTGTGGCCCTGTTTGGAGCGCAGGGCGGCCGTGTCGACGTGTGCATGTGAAAAGTGGCACGACTGACTTCTAAAACATGTACAAAGTGAGAAGGTTTATGTGGATAAAACCAACAAAAGGCCGATTAGAAATTCACTTTTTGCTGCACCTTTTTCCCATGACAACCCTTCCTTTAATCTCCACCTGACAAGAACCTGAATAACAGCATACTCTCAGGCGTGATTCATCAACACTCAGCAATGTTCGCAGAACATCGCTGCAAAGAAACGCATTTAAGAATTAAAACTTGCTGTGGAAATGTAACAACTACAACTGCAGGCCTGACCTGTGACCTCCGCCCTCTGAGCGAATGACACAGAGTAACTGCTGATTCCGCAGCATTCCAGCCAATAAGGCGGCTGTGAGCAGCGACAGATGTACAAAGAGGACAGTTAGCTTTATTGAAGTTTATCAGTGGGGTTTATCAGTGTCGGAACACTCAGACGCACGCAGCTGCTTTGATCTTCAAAGGCAGATGAGCCACAATGAGGGGGCAATAAGACGATAATAACAACAATCTGCGTCAATTACGCCACAGATCACAGAGGGAAGGTTGCTTCCCCTCCACCCAGGGAGTCACCGTTGGTGCTCCCACAGTGCCATCTAGTGGCCAAACCTGAGGCTGAGAATAGAATAGAATAGAATAGAATAGAATAGAATAGAATAGAAGTACTTTATTAATCCCAGACATGGGAAGTTAATTTGTTACAGCAGCAATCAACAATAACCTCAACAATAATTAGAAGAGGGCTAGGGTGAAACCGGTGTGGTAAATAAGAGCAAAGCTAGCTGTCCAAAGTTTACATTTGAGAATACATTAAGTGTACCAAATGTGAAAATTGAGAAGCACAGCAGACTAAATGTGCAAAATGTGCAACATGAAAAATGTGCAATTAGAAAAAATGTGCAATTTGAAAGTACAAAACAGACAGAGCCCATCTCAGCATGAAGCGCTGAGAGTCTCAGTCAGACGGAGGTGTTGAATTGAGTTATTGCACTGGGCAGGAAAGATTTCCTGTCTCTGTCTTTGTGGCAGCGGAGCTGAATCAGTCTATTCAAAAAGGAGCTCTGCTGTCTGTCCAGTAGCGGGTGGAGCAGCAGGACAACAGTGAACATTTGATGGGAAATTCAACTACGATCAGATGAAAGAAAAGAATACCATTTAAAATCAATGAGGATGATGCAACAACCTCAAAAATTACCATTTGTTTTAGTTTTAAACTTCTTGTAGCTGTAAGACTTACAACTAAGGGAGGATTGAGTAATACGCTTTAAAAGTCACTTGACATGCTGCACCTGAAAATAAAATACAGGTTTATTTATTTATAAATAAACAAACCTGCTTAATAATTTGGAAGCTCAATGGGGGAAACGACTCTGTTATGCAATGAAGACAAAAATTAAACGATTTTTAAAAGTAGATTCAACAGTGACTTTGTGTGATTATGACTGAAATATTATCTACTAATAACAGACCAAATTCAAATCTAAATATGTAAAAATACTTCATTTCCCTTTAAGGCTTCAGAACATTCGGTGCCTCCTCACGGCTCCCTGTAACCGTGGAGTAACACTGACATCTAGTGGTCAAAATCAGAACCTGCAGCAGCTGTCTGACGGCAGATTGTTCTGCCCTCTGCGATACGGAAAGAAAAAATAAAGATTTATAAAAACTTTCGCAAATCACACCAACAAATCCCCTTATTTTGTGATATCAACAGCTATTCATGCATTACAAATTATACAACACGAATGTACGCAGCCGCTGGAGTCTAAGGATTTCAATGGACATTTGCGGCCCTCCTAGTACCACTACAGTCAAAGAAGTATCAGCCATCCAAATGAAATAAAAACACTGGGTTTGCATTCAGAAAATTACGGAGCTATGAGGAAATACTGTGTTAGTTTGTTTGTGCATTAGTTATCTTAATATGCCCAAGTTATTTTTCCCATTGAATTGCATTTGAATGCTGTTAATGCCACTGATAGTACACAAACTTTGTCACCAAATTTCTATAAATTCATTCAGAATTCTAATTGATTCATAGTTTTCTTCATTCGTAGTTTAGATTGAATTTATTACTACTAAGCAAAAATGTTACTTTGTGCTTTAGTAATAATTATTATAATGATAATAAACTGATTTCTAGACATAAACAAGTTAGGGTTTGATTAGGATAATATGTACTTTGCAATATTTGCGAGTGTAATCACTGTCACAATATTGATGCAATTAATAACAATAACAATAATCATAATCATTATAATAATAATTGCCGTTATTATTATTATTAGAAGAAGAAGAAGAAGAAGAAGAAGAAGAAGAAGAAGAAGAAGAAGAAGAAGAAGAAGAAGAAGAAGAAGAAGAAGAAGAAGAAGAAGAAGAAGAAGAAGAAGAAAATAAATAAAAAATAAGCCAACCTAATAATAAAATCAGCCTCCATGTCGTATCAACAGTTGCATTAGCGCCACAGCTGCTCTGTGGTCAAGAGTGGAACCGCAGTCATATAAACAACTGTCATAAACAACAATGTCCACAAGATGGCAGCATAGTCTAACATAATCCATGACACCGCTCACCTGTAACGAGTTTTGTGATTTTAAAGTGACACATTAGACCTTTTAAATAAAAAATAACTTTTCACAGTCCATACATTTGTATTAAACTCTGAATCATGTTTAAATGTGGATAAAATCCAGCAGGCAGCATGATCATACTGAATGATGCTCTGTGACAACAGCCCAACAGCCTCTCGTCCACTTAGAGAACATCTTAGTGTGCTGCAGTCCACTGTCCCTGTCATGGAGATTCATGGCCATAAAACTGTGTCCAGCTGCACACTAATGTGTCAGGAATCCCTCTTTTATAAGGGCAAATTACAACCTTAATGGACTAAAATCTATTAACATTAAAAGAATTCTCAATACAAGCACAAGAGTAATTCTCTCTTTCTCTTTCTCTCTCTCTCTCTCACACACACATACACACACATACACAAACACACACACACACACAAACACACACACACACACACACACACACACACACACACACACACACAGAGAGAGAGAGAGAGAGTCTTTCAA
>BJFM01000788.1:168228-178327 GCA_016586285.1 Arothron firmamentum | reverse complement strand
TTTTTTTTTTTTTTTTTTTTCTGGTTCACTGTTTTGACCCTGCGGAAGCAAGTTCAGTCCTTTTAATCATTAATCGAGGCGGCATTAAAATGTCAGTGAGGAGCAATTATATGACCAAGGTAATAGAGAGGCTATTGTCTCCTCCAAACAGATGCATATCACCGCAGCTGCATTGTTAGAAAGTGTGTCTGCAGACTCGCCTTTGGGTGCGTTCAAGTGTCCATTCCCCCCCTGGCATCTGTAGCTACGTGCTAATGCGCTCACAGATGTTATCCAGATTGGTAAAACAAAGATAATCAGAACCAGAACCAAAGCTGCTTGAGCAAAAGCTACGAGTTTGTATTCATCTCCTTGTGAATGTGTTATTCTACCAGGTGCTGATGTGAAGACGCTGGTCCAACCACCCGCAGGAAAGCCGTGGTGGTCACCTGGCGTTTGTGGCGGCGGAAGCCATGGCCGCCGCAACTTCTGCATTCAATGCACCAAACAATGGAGTCAGTCATATCCCCAGTGTGTGCTCTGAGAGTGATTAAGACTAGAGGACGTTCATTACTGGCCCGGCTCAGACAGAGAGGGGCTTCAGGGCAGAGCTCGTGTGCTTGTGTTGGACTGTTTGGACGTCCTATCCCCCTTGTATCTCTTTGACTACCTCCAACACAAGGCTCCATTCAACCAGGCGGGGAACAAATGTTTCCTTATGCGGCTTCGAGGGCCCGGGCTGTGGCGACTGGATAAAAGGCCCGAGCCCACGGCGCTGAGCGACACAGAGAGGCTGCGAGCTGGTTGAATACATCTACAGCCTGATGCGAGCGGTGGAGGAGCTGACCGATATGATACAGCAAGCACTTTCACCGCCGTGGCCCCCGCCACGGCTCACCCCTCCCGGTTCTCCCACTCACCACTGTTATTATTTCTACACCCAATTTAATTTGGGGAGTATCAGCCAGGAAACCTGTGGTCGGATCCCACACTTCCGCCGGGCTTTCCGGACCCTCCGTGGGAAACTGGGCCTGGGGGAGGTAAACTGGGGTCGCGGTGCGGACTATTCATTTAATAAAACACTTGAGAAAAATGCTCTGTGCTTGTCCTTATGTAGCACGTTCTTCTTTGGAACGATTGGAGGATAAAGAACTAATCCACTTGTGCAATGAGACAGATAGAGCTGGGCTCCTTCCAACACCTCAGGGAGTCCCACCACTCCTCCGCCCACTACCTGCGATGTCACATTTTCAGTTTGGGCGAAACCTTAAATTGTTTTTGACTCCTTAAGTCCATCTAACAGGGGTTCTGATGTTTGCTCAAGCATATTTTCCCACTGCACTAGAAATTCAAAGACTTTTAAGGCCTGGAATGGCTGCGGAATTCCATCTCACACAAGGCAAAAATGCAGGTGGGGGCTCCTTTGAACCTGGAGGCTTAAACCAGTGTGTCAAGGAGAGTTATCGTTGGTTTACTGGGCTTCTGTGTTAAAGAGCGCATGTTTTAAATGGCAAAGCACTCATTATCAACAGATTTTAATATCCTGCGTAAAAGTGATGTAAAGCTGCAAATCTGCAAATGTCTCGTGAAGACGAGTGCTCGGTGTTCAGCACTGATTTCAGCCGAGTTAGCGCACAGAATGCACCGTGTTCGTGCGTGAAACGTGGCTGTAATTGGCCTCCGGAGGTGTGTGATTCGTGTGGAGGCAGCTGGGAGTGTGGCAGGGCTATGCGTGACTAGGAGAAATACACCTGTCTCTGTGCTCAGGTATGGAGGGGGAGCCGGCACGCAGGGGCCTGCCGGCTGAACAATGCTCCCTATTGTACCTGCGCTCTGACTGCAGACGCTCACAGGAGAGGAAGCCCTGAGCTCAGTCTGAGTGTAGCTCCCTCGCCCTCACTCGCTCTCTTCACACAGCGTACAGCAAGTCAAACGTATTTATAGTACACACATAGCGCTGACCGCAGGCGCCCTGGGCTAAATCCCAGGAACTCTGTCTTTTACACGCAAGCTGCCCGTCAGAGCCGTGACTGACAGGCGCAGCGTCCAATCAACGCGAAGAGATGGAGGAAAGGCCGATGTTTTAACCCGTCTGCATCACGTAAAAATGGGATGACATGGGGTGAAGAACAGGCTACCCCGGGCTGGTCACCCTGTGGTCACCGCCAGAGAGACACGCAAAAGCACGGCTCCAGTTAATTGGATAATTGCTGTGACGCGGCAAAGAAAGCCGACCGCGACGCACCCAGGGCAGATCAGACGTCATGAAGGAGCCTACCGATGGCTGCGAGGAGATCATTTATCAGTTTGACACCAGCAGAGCGACTGCCAGGCTTTTGTTCTCAGCAGAGATAAAGCAGACGTGAGATGGAGAGAGCAGATAGTGGAGATCTGAAGACGGCAGGAGACAGACAGACGGACAGACAGACAGACAGACAGACAGACAGACAGAAGGCAGACTTTGAGAGAGGAAGCCAGTCCGCCCCCGAGTCACCGGGCCTCTCCGTACTTTCAGCCTGTCTCGATTTGTTGGCAAATCCCGCTGAAGCGTGACCAACGGCAGTCTGCAGCGGCCTGGGATAGCCTCCCGTCCAGCTGTGTCACAGATGGGGGTCGCTGAGTTCACTGATTAGCTGCATAAATTGTGGCCACACTTTTATCCACTTTTCAAAGTACTTTTCATGGAAATCTTTACAGAACTTTATCTGTTTCTGTTAAATTCACTGATGTGTGACACCAGCAGCGTCTGTCATGACTGTGTGTGTGTGTGTGTGTGTGTATGTATGTGTGTGTGTGTGTGCGTGTGTGTGCTCTCACTGACTAATGCAATACAGTCTTCATAAAGGTAGTATTGTTAAGTTGCGTGCGAAGCTCAAGCTTCAGGCTTTGGTCCCCGCCCACTCCTGTAAACCACGGCCTTTTTTTTCCTTCTCCTTTTTTCCCTTCTACACCTTCCCCTTTCTTTTTGTTACAGGTAAACATTTGGTGTCCGCACGCAATCCCAGGAGAGTCTCCTCCCCTTGTTCTCTCCTCACCTCCCTGGCTTCCATTTGGTGTTACTCACACACGCCTCTCGCAGCCTTACTCACCCGCGCTCAAGCGCACACAGCCCGCCGCTCCTTCACACATGCAAAACAGACACGCAAACCTCCTCATTCTTCTGACATTCCGATTTGCGCTGACTCAGCGCCTGCTTCGTATGGAGGTTGCTGCGTTCTCTCTCTCTGCCTTTCAGTGATGGATAGATTGTGGATAAAACTGAAAAAGGCCTGGCCTCCCTCCTCCAGCACCTCCGGGAGAATCCAGTGTTAGACGTGCGATATGACACCACCAGCACATCCTTTTCATCCCAGATCTAATTATTCTGCATCTAAAATGCACTATCAGTTCACAACTGTGGATTTTTCCCGCCCGGGACCCTCGAGTTGGTGGCTCCGGGTGTTGCTGCGGTGTGATTCCGAGCTTGGCTCCCAACAAACGTACACGACTCCCATCCAAAGCATTTTATTGGGGCATGCGAGCGATTGTAATCTAACAGATGTTGAACAGTCGGGGAAGGTGCTAAAACAAGTTGGAATCATGTGTTCTCTGCCTCTGCCAACCTCAGTCACGCACACCTCACGAGCGACGTTGCACAAACTTGGAACCTTCGTGAGTGGAGGTCTTTACGTCTCACGTCTTTACGTTAATCGGTATCATTAAATAGCGGTTAAGGTTTGGGTGTTATTTCAAACACGATCACACATGGGTGCAAACAAAAAAAAAAAAAAACAATCTGAGACCGCAGCCTTTTTTAATTCCTAAGATGAAAGAGTCAGACCAACGCAGGGATAAAAGAAATTATTTCAATCCCTACATTGTTGTGTCTCCTATGATAATTGCAGCCGCCGCTCTCTTTCACCGGGGGGCTTTGGCTCCATCCGAGCAGCCCAATTAGCAGCTCTTCTGAGGTGCAGTGTATTATGCAAACACAAACAGTTACTGTACCAGCATGAGCGGCTCCCATGGCGACCCCGCGACAAGGCTACGTATATTAGATTTGTTGTGCTACAACAAGTTACCTATTGTTGTGCTGGCCTTTCTGCTGGTCTGGAAAAGCCATTCAAACAAGATAATCTGTCTGTTTCTCGTCACCGCGGCGCACAAACAAAACACCGAGACAAAGGGGCTGTTTGATTGGTGGTAGGTAGCATTACTGCACACGGCAGGACGGAGAAAACAGTCCCAGATTCAGAAACCAGCACCGATGCAGATCTGCAGTCCCTCTCTTTTCCTTCTTCGTGCCCAGTTTGCGTGTCGCTCACTGATCTCGCCGAGCCGCCGAATGACAGTCGGGTCAGGCCCGTGAAAGAGGAGTATTGTCCTCCGTCGCTCCGAAAGGTGTGCTTGCCTGGAGACGAACCAACAATGGGCCTCAGTGGCGATGAAATGCACTTTCGCTGCAAATTCATTCCACATGGCTGCTGAAGGAATCATTGTTTCTTTTCACTCCTCCGTAATAAAAGACTTCAATATGTACGGCAGCTGTAAACAGCAGCGGACGTGCTTGGAACCTTTCATCATTTCATCATTTTAATGATCAGCGACGGCGAAAAGTAATCTGCAAACCGAGTGGAAACTGTATCCTCTGGCTCGTGTGGCTGCTCGCAGGTGTGCTTCTGTGTCGGCCAATCAGCTCCCACTGGACCACAGCATCCTGTTATTAAGGTAATTGCAGCTAGTTGAGGTTGAAATCACGTTAATATCATCTTATATTGGGTAATGACATCTGCAACACAGTTTCACACTAAAGGCAAGATTTTTTTGTCCACGTGGACTGCGAAGTTGCTCTAAATCAGGCCATGATTTCAAGCTAATGTATATTTAATGATGATTACTGAGAGGACCAACAGGAACAGCTAAAGCCATAAAGATCAGGTGCAGAGCTCTAATGTCTAAATAGGGAATACACCTCCTACATCTGTGTCCTCCCAGAGAGGCTGCAGAAGCTGGGCAGAGGCTAGTCGAGGCTTCACGGTGCAACGTCTAGACTCAGAAAGGCAGTTGAAACAAAAACATTAAGGCTGTCAAATTTATCACATTAATCCAGATTATTAGCCCCTTAAGGCCTATTAACCTGTGTAAACTTGACTCTAATGTTTGCGAGACAAGCCCGAAAAAACAAATTAATGACTTGGTTTGCTGTGAGTGGAGTCGTGTAGACCTATGAAAGGGGAGAAGCTACTGAATCAAAAGGGAAATTCAGTGCACGTATGTAATGCAAAGTAGGCTACCACATCCACAGGGTTAGGCTTTGCCCAGGTTTGGCAAGTTGCATGTCAAGTATGAAAGTAATGTGTGACACAGAGAAGAAAAAAAAAACATCTCATTCCAATCAAAGGCCGTAGACACGCATAGCGTGAGTATCACTTTCTCTCTGATCATGACGCGTAAACAGAGCTCCCCACACCCCAGCCAGCTAATAACAGGGTTGAGCCCGGACACAATGGTTGCTTCTCGGCACGCCTTAACCGGGGAAGGTCCTGGCAACAGCGTGCAAATATGCACTGATGAATATTCCAAAACTATTTACATGTGGATTAAAACAATGTCCAGATGTGTCACACAGCGCTGACGGGGTGCTCTTTGTGCAGAGCCGAGTGACTGGATGGATGCCGTCGTAAACAGAACTAACTTTAACACTTCCTGAAAAAGCGAAGACAAAAGTCATTGTTTAGGCTTCTGCTGCATGAGTAACCTTCAAAGCCATTTGTCTGTTTTCTTGCTATTTGGATGCAAACTACGCATTCCATGCACGTCATTGGCCACAGCTCGCATGTATCAGACGTTAGCGGAGTGTTTTCTCTCCAACATGACTCACAGGTTAAACAGCTCTAGTTAAAGAAGATTCCCCAACTGGTGGCTCCGGTATAGTGGAACTGGTTTGGAAACCATCAAGACCGGAAAAAAACGAAGCGTTGGGGCGTCTGGAAGAGGACGGGAGC
Organism: Arothron firmamentum; assembly: GCA_016586285.1. Taxonomy (NCBI): domain Eukaryota; kingdom Metazoa; phylum Chordata; class Actinopteri; order Tetraodontiformes; family Tetraodontidae; genus Arothron; species Arothron firmamentum. The sequence continues at coordinate 172,364 of BJFM01000788.1, read as the reverse complement.
TAGTGTGACAGCTGAGGCAGATGAAGGAGCCAGAATCACACAGCAGTGAGTGACTGTTCCCTCGAGGAAGACAAGATGAAGGAGGAGGCTTTAAGCAGCAAATCCTTTTCTGCAATTACACGATGCTCCTCTTATCTATGGATTTAAAGTTTCACGACACATGCAGCCTTACGCACAAACAACACAAAATGATGGGGGGGGGGGCGTGGGGGCAAGTGGGTCTCAACTGAAACTTGAAAGCATCAGCAGCGCCCTCGCCTACTGCGCCGCCACCGTGCCAGCACGCAGCAGTGCACGTGTTTGCAGTGCTGGACGTGAGGAGAAGACGTGGTGGCCCGGTGACGTAGAAGGGAAGGAGCTGTGCAGACTCTGAAGGCAAAGGGAGGAGGCGGGGGTTAAAGTCAAGGTGTTAGTGTGTGTGCATACGCCGTAAAGGAGCGAGGTATGTGTGTGTTTTGGAGCGGCTGATAGGGGCTGAATGAGACAATTGTTTGAAGGAGATATCGCGGCGCACTCGTCGCTGGTGGCCCCTTCTGTCCTTTCATTATGCAGAACATAATAACTCTTCTCACAGCAGAGAAGAAAGCAGGCGGGTAAGAAAAAGGGTCATGATAAAATAACAAAGGCAGATCCAGTCTGACCAGAAGGAGCAGGCTCCCAGAGACAGGCAGCAAGGTAAGAGCGCACAGTGCAGGTGTCGCTCCCATGCCCTCTCCATCGCAACTCTCTCCTTTGATTGACATTTACAGCACCGGCAATGGACTGTTAACCTCCCCGCTAGCTCTTTATGATGGTGAAGGATCTGTATTTTTATTAGGGGCAACTGTGGAAATTGTGTGATTCCTGCCTGCGACACAAAGTCCAGAGTCTGCTGCCAACACACTGAGGATGACGCAGAGCACCTCTCTGTGCTGAGCAGCAGTCTGAGCGGGTGGCTGGAAGAGCCAGGCCACCTGGGGGGCAGTCGGCACACATCTGCAGTGTGCACATGTTCATCACAGGGTTTTTTTTTATTTTTATTTATCTACCAGCAGATCTGGGCTGGTCCTCAAAACAGACCTGAACTTGAGCAGGAATGATAACACAAATATCTTTTCTATAGATGCTCTGATAAATATAGATTTGTGCTTAATGGGTGAAGATGGTTTGATACTCAGACATCCACAGTGGTTGATTTACTCATGTACGTGTTGTAACTACAATGCTTCCCCCCACACAGAAGCTGCTGCAGGTGTTCTCCAGGCTGCAGGTATGCTCAAATACAGGCCCTGAAAACCTGAAAATGGAGCCTTCTGCTTAACGGGACTGTATATTTGGTGGAAAGACCAGGTCCTTTTAGACACACATCTGACTAAAAACACATTAACCCACAGGTGTGAGGAGCGAGGCCCGGTCCAGGGTCTTCCCTCTGCCTGGTTGGCCCCAGGCGGCGTGAGCACGAGCGCGAGAAAAGCGGCTCTGTTTTTGGATGGCTGTCTTGGCTTTGTTCAAGCGCTTTTCTGGCACGCAGTCAAGATCATGCCCTGAGAGAGCGAAGATTAATGACAGCTAGTCACGGAAAGGCTGTACAGCGGCAGAGAGCGAAAACACAGGGACGGAGGGGGAGATGGAGAGAGGAGAGGGGGAGGGAAAGGTGAGGAACCGCTGGCAGGATTAAAATGCTGCGTGGGCTTTATTGTGCATCAAATGGAAGCACGAAAACACAGATTCAGCTTGAAGAATCTTAACATTCCTTCAGAAGAGCCGGATGTGTTTGTCCTCAGCTTTCATCTTTCATCACATTAATCTGGCGGAGGTTCACGCCATGGCTGCACCGTGGTTCCTCCACCTGCGATCTCCGTCTTCTCCGTCAAAGCCTGTTTGGTTTTGGTCTAGACGTTACAACAATCCCCGTCCGGTAATGACATCCACGCATGACCATACAGAATAATCGCCACAATCAGGTCAGAATTTCATCTTGACTTTGCAAAACCCAACAGAGCATTCAGCATAGCGCTCCACTCCAAACTTTGAAATCCTGGGCTCCACCTTATAAGCCCAGTATTTTTTGTAGTCAAAAGCTTCTCAGGCTTTGACAAGTCAGACCGCCTTTACCCGCTGACTGCTCGCTAACCAGCGCGTTTAATCCAGCGATTGCTGTTCAGCGTTGCGTGACCTGCACTGTGATTTGACACAAGGCCACACCAACACGACGCCTCACGCAGCCAAAGAAAAGATTCTATTAATGTCGCCGGAATGTTGACCGTGAATGAAAACAAAACGTGGACAAAAACGATCCCGGGTGCGCCTCCTGCTAGGAAAAACAGTCTCACCCGGTGTTAAATTCAAGCAGCTACGCTATCAGAAACATGACGCGTTGCTCTTGATATCAGAAGCTGACACGTCTCCACAATGGACAATGAGGCCACTGTGTTTAAGATAAAGCCACAGAATCAGGCTCACCGCCCTTTGACGTGTGATTTTTTACATCGTCACCTGCCACCCGTTTGACGTGTCCTGGGATAGAGGAGTGTGGGCGGAAAGGCAGGAAAAAAAACGGAGGAGGGAGGGAGGGAGGGGTGCTATTGTTGGCACACTCCTGCAGTCATGTAGCGATGGAGAGGCGGATTAAACAGAATAAATATTATTCCTCCACAAAACTGCATTAAATCGCTGCTGGGCAGCGCAAACCAAGCTGCAGATGAGAGGAGAATCAGGTGGGAGGAGCAGCGAAATGAGGGGAAAGAGGCCGGCAGACAGAGAGAAGGAAGCATTTGGGTTTAACGTCGTATTAATCTGTCCTCGTAAATGAGGTGATGTGGGACAACAAAGCCACCCAAAGCGAAGCACTACGAGCCTAAAGTTGGGAATCCAAATTCTGATGCCCCATCTGGCTAAATGTAGATACATGGACCTTTTGGCATTCGTCTTTCCAACGCAGAGAACTTATTGGGATTTCTCTCAAAAGCTACTCACAGAACCCTGCAGCAAAGTGAAGAAGCGCTGGCTGGTCCTGGGTTGCAGGGCACAGAGAGGGCAGTGTCTACTGGCAAAAGGAAGTCTAATAGATGGGCACAAAGAGACCATTGGTTTGGCCGAGTCTCAGTGGGAATCCGCTTGGAGTTCCGTGGGAAGAGTTGAGCACAGTGAGACGGATCTATCCCCCTCTCTTCCTTTTTCTCATAAAGTTTACTGCAGATTTGACGTGTAGACCCCCGAGCAGCTGTAACAGTATAGAACACGGAGAGAGAAATAAAAAGTGAAGATAAACAAGAATTTTCAGTCCAAAACCACTAAATAAACCACTTCAATGTGCAGCTCAGAGACCCTGTAAACCAGCGCTGAAATCCGTTTCTGCACTCCTGTGGTGCCCTAAATACGATCCAGCTCTCTCTCCTCCTCACCTGTCATATTCCCTGACTCTCAGGAAAGTGTGGATAGGCCACAAGGCCCTGAGGGAGCTGTTCCCAACACGGTTAACACTTAACATTCCCAAACCTCCACCTGGATCAAACCCTCCTATAGTGGGCACAGAAAAGAGATGTTCCAAATTGCCCACTCTCTAGTTAAATCTGCGATGTGATGGAACCTCCCGCCTTTAAGTCGCTCCTCTTTCTCCCTGAAGTTCATTCTCGCTCAGTGCCCCCCCCCCCCACTGCCTTTTAACCTCCATCCATCGCTTTAATACCCTGTGACCTCCCCGAGTGTCCCCCGAGTCCTGCCTCCCTGCACCTTCCCACCCTCTTGTGCCCTCCGTGGCACCTTTGCCCCATGGCCCGGCCTCATTCATCTAGCCACCCCTCTACGGCCAGAGGAGCTGAAGGCCCTCTTTGTATGCACTCCCTGGGAGATATTAACCCCCTGTCTCCACGCTCCCACCAAACAAAGGAAGCACTTACTAACCGCTAAAGCCTTAACAAACAGCGCCTTTCAAATGAACCCTGCTCCATGCGGTGTAGAGGGAGGGGAGTGCCCAGGAGAGAAAAGCCCAAAACATTTGCTTGCTCTTACAGATTACAGAAAACCTGGTGGTGCTGTACTTAAGTAACGTGGAGTTGACTTATTCTACTGTACCACCAGGTTCCTACTCCGAAGCTGAGGACCGGGAGGGAAGGTTTCACTGCACAAACTCAAACTCCAACACCTCACAGGTATCC
>BJFM01000788.1:133231-153747 GCA_016586285.1 Arothron firmamentum | reverse complement strand
GGGGGGGGGGGTGTCCATGGCTAAATCCATATTCTCACACACGGGGCCGAGCAAGTCCGAATCGATCCACCGACGCGTGGAGCTCAGAACTTCGGCCGTGTCCGCATGTGTATGGACGTAGGTAAAAAGGTCGCTCAAACGCAGCATTAATCTGCAGGCCTGAAAATAGCGCCGCGCATTCCAGCCTTCATTTCCATTTTAATTGGAACGATCACTGGAAAACAAAAAAAAAAACCAGAACACGTACAAGCGGAACGACTGAAGGATCTAATTAATGCGAAAAGCCGAGATGCAAAACACCACGAGGCACCAAGCGGCACGGCGAGCTTTGATTTCCAGCACAGGTGGCTGCTGCTTTGATCCGGCAGGGTTCAGGAAGAGGAGCCGGATTGTTGACAGGACAGAAAGAACGAATAAATCATCATGGAGGGAGACTCCTTCAGCGGTTCTCCATGAGAACAAAATATCATCAAGATCGCTGCGATATTTGCCAGACCCCCAGCCAAGGCGCTTCCCTCGCCATCGTTGCTAAAATGCCAGATCACTGGCTCCATTCGCTGAATAATTCACGGCTGCTCGCGGCAACTGTAATTGTTTGTCAATTCACCGGAACAGGAAGTAAACTCGATGCTGGGGGATGGAAGGAAGGAAGGGAGGTGATCATACGTCAGTACACACACCTGTACACCCGGTCTGAACACACCTGAGCAGCCAAGAAGGAACCAAACACTGCAGCTCTGAACGTGCTAAACCCAACTCTGGCGCAGAGCCGCTTGAGTTGGTCCACCTTTTTACAAATTTCCACTCCCACATCAGGTCCCCCGAAGGTTCCTCCATCCCGGGCCCGTCCCGGCTGGGAGTGATGGTTTAATGATGCGCCGGTTCCGACAGGCGCTCTCAGACTGGCTTTATTGGAGATGCAGAGATAATATCTAAATCAATACGGCCTTTGAGAAGAAATGGTGGCATAAAAGCTGCTGAAGGCGCACACGGGAGCCATAAGCAGCAGATCTGTGGCTGCAGCAACAGCTTGATTAGCGGATCAATCAGCGCTAACGACACGTTGTTTCTGGACTGAGATTGAATCAGTTTAAAACACATGATTGGTTGACCTGCGGGTCAAGAATTGTGGCTGGCTACCAGTTCCGTTCTGTTAGGGCTTGTTATCACCATGACAACCGTATATATGCACCACTTGGTTTATACCAGTAAGATGCTGCTAATTTTTGCGAGGGCAGAAGTTTCTGCAACCGAGATAAGGACATTTTTAGACGTATTACTTGTTAATAGATCTTGCTCGGTGCTGCCCCAAAGGGCAAAAAGTGAATTTAATCATTTCTAACAGTTTAGAAAACCTTTTAAACGTGCGCTCTCCATTTAAGTCTTCATGATTTATCAAATTGGCTGTTGAATTCATAAAACAACAGTAAAGGGAATTCAAACGGCAGGAAGTCTCAGAGTTTATCAAAACTCCACGTTTGTTCCAGCAGCAACCTTAGGGGTGGTATTTTCTCTTTCCCCTTTTTTTTTAATCCGCTCAGAACTTCCAGTAAGAGGTCATGAAAAGGAGATTCTGTCTGGTTTGGGCTGTGAATCACAGGTGAGCCTCTGTCATCCTCACAGGAGTCCTTGAACGCATCTGCGCTCTCTCTCCAGTCGGACTTCAGTCTGCGCGTCGCAGCGTCGCGCAGAGGCGAACGCGTTCGTGGTTTCTTGCACTTTGCGACTTTATCAGCCTCCTGCGTGGCACACGCTCCGCCGGCGGATTAATAAGACACAGATTTACATCGCGGGGAGAGAATTTTTCCACTCCGATGGCAGAAGGCAAAAGTTAACGGGGCCAGGTCTGCTGTAAACCTGCCGCGGAGACGCGACGCATTTCCTGAATTTCTAGGAATCACAGGTAAGACGATGCTTTTGCGGGCTGGTTGTAAACTGTTTGCAGCTCGTTACAACGGTCCTCTTCCCGCATGTTGGAGAAAATGTGGTATTTGCTCCGCGCTCTGGACGCAAAAGTTACAGCAGATTTCGGTCTTGATCACAAAAATAGATACAACTGAGACTAGTTCTGGAAAGAAAAGGCATTTTTTAGTGATCCCTGACTGTTTCCTGACAGAAAACCTGTTGCACAATATCAAAGAAGAAACAATTAACAATGATAATGTCATTTTAGGACCTTAAGTTGGGATAGTTCATGAGAATCTTTTTACATTTTTCATATAAATTCATCTTTTCGGGATGGCTGGATGTGACATTTATGGACTCAGCTGCTCTCACTGCGCTCCTAAAAGCATTTTCCTGTTAAAGTAAAGGTGACATCCATCCCATCCGGCTGCCGAAGGGGGGGGGATGACAGAGTGGCTCAATCACACCTCCTGCGCTGTGGCACCGAACAAAAAATGTCAGACCAGCGCGCATCAGCCTGCGGGACGCCGCTGGCTGTGCTCGCCTCATGCAATTACTCAGGCCGGCATTAGCATAGTGGATTTACGCCCACCCTCCCAATAATATCTCAGAGGGGAATCCAGCAGATCGTGTAAAGGGCAAGTATTTCCCCGGAGGGTGATTAAGGCTGCAGGCTGGGCCGACTGACTGACTTCCCCGAGCTGCGCCCCAGGCTCCTCCGCGGGTCCCCACCAAAGATGAAACAAGAGACGGGAGGCGGCGTAAGACAAACGGTCCTCTTTTAATGTTGTCGTACCGCTGCCACGCATCATCTCTCAGCAGTTTCATTAGAGGAGGGATCAGAAACGATGACTCGGACTCCGTTTTCCTCCGGGGAAATACGGGAATCGAAGCGCGGGTCGATATCAAGTAGACTGACTGATCCGAGTCGATAGCCAGGCCTGCAGGGATCCCCGCGGCCGCGTCTGGGTGTCCCACTGCTTCTCTGACTGGTCTTTGCGTGTGCAGGTAGGATGTCATGGACTCCTGGATCCTCCCACCGTCTCCGCCCAACCTGTCCGACCACCTCATGTACGAGGGCTTCGAGCAGGCCAACGAGTCCGAGGTCCAGGCCAACCGCACCGACCACAGCCTGACCAGGACCAGCACGGTGGTCATCACCTGCATGTACTTCCTGGTGTGCGCCGTGGGGCTCTGCGGCAACGCCCTGGTCATTTACGTCATCCTGCGCTACGCCAAGATGAAGACGGTCACCAACATCTACATCCTGAACCTGGCCGTGGCCGACGTGCTCTTCATGCTGGGCCTGCCCTTCATCGCCATCCAGCTGGCGCTGGTGCACTGGCCGTTCGGGCCCGTGCTCTGCAGGGTGGTGATGACCGTCGACTCGCTCAACCAGTTCACCTCCATCTTCTGCCTGATGGTCATGAGCATCGACCGCTATCTGGCCGTGGTGCATCCCATCAAATCCACAAGGTGGCGGAAGCCGCGCGTGGCCAAGAGCATCAACGTGGCGGTGTGGGGGGCGTCGCTGATGGTCAACCTGCCCATCGTCATCTACAGCGGGATCATCACCAAGCACGACGGCTGCTTCTGCACCATCGTGTGGCCCGAGCCCGAGGAGGCCTACTACACGGCCTTCATGATCTACACCTTCATCCTGGGCTTCTTCCTGCCCCTGCTGGTCATCAGCCTCTGCTACGTCTTCATCATCGTCAAGGTGAAGTCGTCCGGGATCCGCGTGGGCTCCTCCAAGAGGAAGCGCTCGGAGCGGAAAGTGACGCGGATGGTGTCCATCGTGGTGGCCGTCTTCGTCCTCTGCTGGCTGCCGTTCTACGTCTTCAACGTCACCTCGGTGGCGGGCACCATCAGCACCACGCCCGTCCTGAGGAGCACCTTCGCGTTCGTAGTGGTGCTGGGCTACGCCAACAGCTGCGCCAACCCCATCCTCTACGCCTTCCTGTCGGAAAACTTCAAGAAGAGCTTCCAGAACGTGCTGTGTCTGCAGAAGGTCGGCGGGCTGGACGAGGCGGAACGCAGCGACAGCCGGCAGGACAAATCACGCATGATCACCGACCCGACCGAGACCAGGAGCACGCTGCTGAACGGAGACCTGCAGACCAGCATCTGAGAGGACCTCAGTCACCAGCCTGACGGCGTCTGTTTACGTATTTATTGGACTGAAAACAGCTAAAAAAGCTTAGCAAATGTGTTTGTATCCCTCAGCTGTTCATGTGCTTCGCCTGTATATTACTGCATTATTTAGGCTGCTCTCCTGGAAATAAAGGCATTACAGCACTGACAGAGATCGATACAGCTGTTGATTGAGTGATGGAGGCACTGCTCTGCGGGTTCATAGCTGTAGTTTACAGATTTATCTGTCCAGCATTGTGCACAAATTGCGGTATCATGTGTGCTCATCATTGGACTTCTTATAGTTCTCTGGTAAATGTTCATTTCTGTACAGGAAACTGTTATCTGTGCGCTTTGAGCTACGTGCTAAGAGATATGTATATGTGTTTTTATCAGACCAAATTGCTTTTGGGATCTTTGCGTCATTTCTGTACGTCATCTGTTCCCGCTGCTTGATTGGTGGATCAGTTTTTACACTGTAAAAGATTGTTTAAAAAAAAATCCTAAATGTTAAATTGTAATTTTCTGTCCTCTGAATCCCGGGTGTCTGACTGATGAGCAGTGTTTACTTGACAGAGCCATTAGATTACTGTGGATGTGAAGCACTTTTATTTCAAATCTTTATTTCATTTCTGTCGTTTGCTTTTCCGTGCACGCTGACCTTTTCTATTTAATTCAAGACGTTTGTATCTGTCAGATGTGAATTTGTGAAGGGCTAGAACACACAACGCTCAACCTCCACTGCTGAACACTCACCGAGTCACATGACGGGTCATAAATAACGTGCACACAATCAGTCTTTGCTGCATTGATCTCAGCTTATCAGTCTCTGGAGAATATAAAACGTGTTCCTATTGATGTTTGTCTTCAGCATCAGGCACTGTTGCTGCCGTGGTTACAGTCATCATGATAATTACATCAGATGTAAATGTAGTCAGTGGTCATGTGAGACTTGCCTCAGTGTAGCTGCCATTTGCTCTCGAGGGGGTGTTCCGTGTACGACGCTGTCCAAGGGCCAGCTCCGACTGAGGTCAGGGGTCAAACCGTTGGAACAGTGCTGGACGGACGTCCAAGGACAAGCTGGTAGAGGAAAATAAGTGACAAGTTTATTGGTTGATAGTCTCATGATCTGCATGTTAAAGGACTTCTGTCATGTTAAATATTGTGGAACTGTTCCATCTTTTATCAAAAAAGGCATGTGAAACAACACTAAATTAATAAATCTGTATATTTACTCCTTGTATTAAAAATATGAATCTTTCACACGGGAACTTAATGATGCCAATTAGTTCTGAATCTGCATCACGTTACAAAGTGTCTGCTGACGGGACTCACTGAAGGCAGCGTTCAAAACGCAGATGAGCGTCAGTCTGTCCACACGGGGGCGCCAGAGTAAACTAAGCTGTTCCACCTCAGTTTGAGTAGAAGAAAGTTTTATTCTATTTTGGATTTCGGTAGATCCTGTTGTGAGGAAACAAAAGTCCTGAAGCTGAAGGGATGAGGAAAAGAAGACAGCACACACACATTCCAGTTTTCCTCCAAGTTTAATCACTGAAACGGATAATGAAGCTCTGCTCTTTCTTATCGTTTCAGCTGCATCCCTGAATGTCCTCGGGCGGCCTTGACTGCTCCGAGACACAGACCCTAGTATCTTTGATTCGCCCGCCGCCCTCGGGCCGAGGTTCCGCAGCGGGGTCAAGGATGTGCACGTGGGTGCAAAATGACAGAGCAGCTCTTTAACAAGCAGGGGTCGTGGTTCTGAGGTGGCGTTGACACGTGATTGGTTAGAGCCCTCATCTGATAAACGAGTAAACGCCTTGGAATTCAACAGACACACGTGCGCACACACACATGAAAATGAGAAACCAAACAGACAGCAACACCCTGACGCGGGTGTGTGTTTGAGACAGCGTACTGATTGGACAGAGACCTGGGTTTACTGCACTGCAGAGGCAACACACACCAGTTATGCAGCAGCCATGGTTGCCATGGAGAAGATGGATTCACAGCCGGCCTGTGGTCACACCATGCCTGTATACGTGCAGCATGTTTTAGCCTCCCTCTGAGTATATTTATAGCTCGTATTATCAACCTCTAGTCTCTGAAAACACAGCGTGGTTAAGGCCCGCAGGCCCAGAGGCGTCGCCAAAGGCATTTTTTTCCCCCCACATATGCTGAGATCATGAGACCAGTCACATGCAGTGCTGTTTTTATTTCCTCCTGCACAGGCATCTGAAGTGGTCCGTGACGAGAAATGAGGTTTTCCGCAGCCTCGCCTACCGTCCCCGCATGGAGCCGTCTCCTCAGAATGCCCGGCTCACATTCAGCATCTACAAAACTGCCAGAATGTGAGCAAATTTAATCACCGTCATTATACCCACAATTCCACAAGAATGAAAGTATAATATGTCCGTAAAGAAACAAGCAAAAAAACAAATCTCCGGCTGTGCCGAAAACTGAAGACGCGGGTAAACAAAACGACTCAATAATTCATCCTAACGACTTAAAAAAATAGATATTCCCTGCCCCTGACCAGACTTACAAATGAAACAACATGGTAAATAATAAAACGTGAGCACACTTGGGTCTAAATCTGCCTCGTTTCCATGGCAGCACCTCTGCGCTCCCACATCACCTCTTTGCTCCAAAAACAAGTGTACTGGATTCATACAGTATTTCACAAAGGAGCAGAGGCTCCGGTGTTCCAACACAGCCGTCCTGCTCTCACTGGTGTGTGGCAGGAGTGTGTCTGCAGTCCTCGAATGCATATGACGACACACGGGTCTCGTTTAAATGCTTGGTCAGTTGAAATGAAAGCACCATGGGAGGAAGGTGGAGGTGTGTGTGACTACTAGAAGAAACGAAAAAACTCCAGATGTGCCCATCGATCATGCTCAGACTCCCCTGCAGCGGAGGGTGGGGAGCGCGGTGGCCTGTCCCTCCAGCCCGACACTGGGCGCGTCCTCCTTCTCTTCCTCCTCTTCTTCATTCAGGGTTGTCAAGTAGATGCCAAGAAGTAGCTCAGTGCTTGTTTGATTCTGCATTTGTTATCATTTACTCTTTTTTTTTTTAATCCTCCGGAGCCGGAGGAGCTGTCTGTTTAAGTCAAACAGTTTCAGGTAGGTTTGTGTGTTTGTGTTCCGTCCTCGTCCCTCCACTGGCAGAAGCGGCTGTTGTATATGTTCTTCCATCGATAGTTCTACTCGTACTCCAGGAACTGTTTATGGTAGAATAAGAGATACCTGGGGAGGAACCACACACACACACACACACACACACACACACACACACACACACACACACACACACACACACACACACACACACACAGAGTTCAGGTTGCATTCTGCTGACCTTTGTACTGTTCTGACCTCTGCCGCTGGTGTTCTTACCCTTCACTGTCAAGGACATCTTTAATGCTGGCCTTGGTGATTATGGCATCATCGCATTTGAACCACTGGTCCTTGTGCTGGCGAATGAAGCTGGTGTAATGGCCACTCTCTAACGTGCCCTGGTGGTTAACCACCGCAAACAAGGAATACCTGGAAAGTAAAAATAGTGCTTTTAAAAAAAATCTGCCTATTATAACAGTCACATGTTTGAAAAACAGCTTCTTTTTTGTCCAGATTCTTTCCTGAAGGGAGTGGAGATGAGTCGCCCAGAATATACTCACTTATTATCATTGTTTAACACATCAACTGTCTGTTGGTACTGTCCGTTCATTCTGCTCTCTTTACTGCAAAAGACCAAGACAAAAAAAAACTGTTTAGAAAACACGTGCACTACAGCACACAACCAGTAGGTGGCAGAAGGAACCCATGTCTGTAAACTGGTGGATTTCCTGTCACTGCTGCTTAATGATGCTGTCTGGGTAGAGAGTTGAATGGATGCTACAACCACAGGGGTGGGGTGTGACTACTGCTGCATGCTCTGTGAAAAGCTGGGGTGTATTTTTAGAGCGTTAAACGATATTGTGCCACAGATGAACGTACGTCTGGGTTACCACACAGAACATCAGGGCGTACGTGTGCACAATAGACCAGCCAAATTATTGTGGCTGATTAATGATGTGTTGCAAGTGCGGCTAAAGGCGCGCTGGACGGACCATTACCTGGATGCCATGAAAGGAGTCATGTCCAACTCTAGAGGGAAGGAAACGTATGTAGTGATCTTCCGCCGCAGCTTCGCTGAGTGCTCGAACCGCTGGGGAGAAGCCAGAGAGAGACGATAAGAGGAGGAAAATGGAAAGATGGAGAATGGCAGAGGAGGCTGGTGTTAGGAAATAACAGGCATTATCATTACAAGACTGAAAATACAGCTAGAAGAAAAAGAAAACACATGTTCTACTCTCTGATTTACAGCTTCATTATGAGATGATAAGAACGAAGGCTGTTTTTCAGCCGCCCGTTCCTATGAATAACATAAATACATTATGGCCCTATTCCGATAAATAAAACATGAGCAGTGGAGGACTGTAGGAGTCATTAAGATTGTAGGTGTCCTGGGACGTTTTGCGAAAGAGCTACACGGCAGGAGGTAACGCGCCAACAAGCCAATCACATTATAAACACCCCCACGCACATGTACCAGTCAGACGCTGAGGACGGGAGGATGTGAGCAAACAGGGAGTCTGTGCAAAGTACAGGATGATCCGTTTATTCCAAACAGGGAGAGTTCACTAGAATAAATAAGAGATGTCTGAATCACGCTGCAGCAGCCACAGGACGCTGCAACCTCTGCTGCTTTAACGACGAGACGGAGAAAAGCTCGATAAAGCAGAGAAATGTGAGACGGGGACAGATACTGTAACATGTTATCACTGGCAGCACTGCTGCTGGCTACTCACTTTCAGATGGAAACATGCTACAATGGGGAGCTTCTTCAATGTCAGCTGTTTGGTGGACTCCTGGTAACTATGGCAACCGCCGCATTTGATTTTGGCACTGCTTCCTAGATGCTCGGGCCGGGTGAACCTGCATGGAGATTTCAGAAATCAGAGATGGTGTATGTTTGTATGAGCTTTAAGCTGAGAGGCAGTAAAAATAGGGGGTTTACAAAAAAAAAAAAAAAAAAACACAGAAGAAAATGCATTTACCGGTATATTTGGTGAGAGGTTGTTTTTCTTGCCTTTTGAGTACCACAGGTTCTAACTGCATTAGAACATTTTAATGATGCATGAGGGTCCGGGTATGGAGCCACTCTAAAGGACTTTAACCCACAACTCAGAGCACCACCCTGTTCTGTGCCTTTAAGAGACTCGCTGCAGCAACTAAGGGTGGTGTGAAGAGTTGCAGAGGAAAAAAAGAAGAGTCAGAAGGATGTGAGCGAAGGGGAGGATGAGACAAAGTGAGAGGCAGCGGGTGAGGGCACGGGGGAGTAGGAATTATGTGGAGTGGGGAGGGAATGAAATAAGATGAGAAGAAAGGGGGAAGCAAATTGCATGATTGAAGAGGCTGCAGAGAAGATGCAAGAGGTCACGCCTGCTCTGCAGGCTGATGAAGGTTCAAGATGAGATCTGGGGAAAACACGGCTGCTGCGCCCAAACGCTAAATACATGAGAACCTTCAAGCAGATGGATCCTGGTTATTTGACAACATGTGGACAGATGTAATCATGTTAGGGGCGGATGAAGAATGAATGATTTCCTGAATATTATCAAGAACATTTACAGAATTTGACGGTGAAACGGCGAAGGCATGACTTCGTCTGGCCTTTACTGGTGCATTTAGAGCATCACATTCCCACCTGTAAATCATTTATGAGCTGGATCTGGGCTTGTTTAAGAAGGAACTACTCTGACAGGTGCGAGACAGGACAAGCTGTACCTGCGGAGGCAGTCTGTGAGCGTGGTCGATCCCGACAGGTGGCTCTCCCCATTCATGGTGCCGCTGTCGCCACCAGGGCTGAGGGGCCAGAAGGGTGTGGATGAGCCTGGAAGGTCCAGACTGATGTCCCAAAACGGATCTATCGTCGTGGAAACGCCGCTATAGGGAAGGGAAACACAGAATTACACCCGATGACTCCAACTGATTCCTCTGTTGTGGTGAGGAAAGGATGATGACATCATCTCTGGGCTCAAACTTACACAGCCCACGGATGAATGTTTGCTTGAGCCCACTGGAGGATGGGGCGTGTGTGCGTGCATGCGTTATTCCCCTCATTCTTTCAGGCTTATTTGCAATTCTACTAAATATTGCATCACTGAAAAACTGGCTTTGATGACTCTGTGAAGGACTTTGGCTGGAGCTTCTTGTGTAGCTATTAACATGTGTACAGAGTCCAGGCCTACAGATACTATCTCCATTTACCGGGTGCGTGGCAGAGCAGCAATGGCCGGGGCATTTATAGCATTAACAAGGGACGGTCGTGTTCAAATCCTGTTCACTCTCGAGTCATCTATAGCGAGATTTGTAAATTCTAAAAAGGTTTAAAGCGTTCTATGCATCAGCCATCACACCTTTGTAGCCTCAGCTGTCCTGGCTAGCCTAGCTGCAGAGCTCTGCAGCTCGGTGCAGTGTGCTGGTGTTAATGTGACAGGACAGCTCTAGGGGGCAGGCAGGCAACGCTTGGCTTGTGCTGCTGTCTAGACAACAACCCCCACTAACACACTGCCGCCGCCGCCGCCCTCCCTTCCAGAGGCTCTGCGGGGACCTGGGCTTTAACTAAGAGCAGCAGAGAGGGCACAGCAAGTAGATGGGCCGCTCCGGGAGGACGTGCGGTGCCTGCATCGATCAGTGACGTGAGGTGGCAGCGTTCAGGGGCCACAGGAGGATAGGTGTGATGGATGAAAAAGTAAATGTGAGACAGAGGGAGGGGGGGACTGGCTCTGACAAACACACATACGTACTGGCAAACCTGGCAGGTGACATCTGATTGCAGCCCCCCGGTGAAGATTTGGTCGATGATGCAGTTACAGTGGTTTGGATTGTTGGCCTTCTTCCCGTTGTCATCTCCT
The DNA here is from genome assembly GCA_016586285.1 of Arothron firmamentum. Classification (NCBI taxonomy): domain Eukaryota; kingdom Metazoa; phylum Chordata; class Actinopteri; order Tetraodontiformes; family Tetraodontidae; genus Arothron; species Arothron firmamentum. The sequence goes on along the minus strand of BJFM01000788.1, from coordinate 142,754 downwards.
GCAGACACACAAAACACACACAGATGACACCAACGACCTGTTTAAGCCTAAAGGACGATGGACTTCTTCTTCTTCGCCCTAGCGTCCCCCTGCAGCGGAGCCTCGTCGCCGCCTCAGACCAATCTGGTTGCACAGTTAATGAAAGCAAAGCTCAGCTGCAGCGATTCTGAGTGACTGCACTGCGGACACCAGGGGCCTATTGACATTCTCTACACCTCCTGTTTGCCGTCTCCTTGATACGGACCATTGTCAATCTCCTTCGGCGTGTTTCTGAAGTGAGCCGTGTCCCGAGCTGCAACACGGGCAGCGGGGAAAACAGTTCAGGGCGCTCCACCTCAACGGGAAACCAGCTCTGCGTTCGAACATATGACTTACTGATTGTGTCCCCTTTGCAGTGCCTGTGCAGTACATCCAGTGCTGCGATGAGGAACTCGTGGGCGTCTTGCTGCTCGTAGCCTGCGAGATGACGTGCGTGAGTCCACACTAAGTGCAGCAGCCGGAAGGGAATGTGGGGCGAACGGTGGCCCGAGTAGAACTGGGAGGAAGGAGGGAAAATGGCGTGTTAGGATGGGTTAGCCCCTTTCTCCAGGTGTTTGCAGTTTCAAAGCCACATTTATCATCATGCAAGTCAGAAAATCAGATTCATAACTACAACCAGCCTTTAATATAGGACGTGTGCACAGAGGCCATCCACAATGCGGAAGAAAATGAGGAAAATTTGGCCATTTGTGGTTGCCGTGGAAACTGATTAGCAATAATCCAGGTGGGATGTGGGAGACAGAGTCAGGCAAAGTTGGCGGGGCTGCACATCTAGGTCCCCGTGGGGGTGCGAGAGGACTTGTATCAACAGAGGCTAGTTAAAGAATAAAGATGGCAGACATTGGAAATAAAGAAGTTTAGAACACCGGTTGAGGTTGACTTATAAATGGTAATGCTCCCGCGCTTCCTTCAGGGAGACATTAGATTAATCTTTCACAAGTGAACCTGAAAGACTCTCCCTCTGCCAAAGCTGAATACCTGATGGAGAGAGATGCTCTCCGTCAGCATTCTGCGGCTGAAAGCTTCTGTTTAAGGCAGGGTGAGGTGACTCAACTCATTATAGCACAACTTGCCATCTGTGGGCTCGTACATATACTGGGAAGTGAGAGGGTGTAAGAAATAAAAAAAACAGAATACAACGAAGCAGCGTGGGAGTGAACCTGGCAGAAATTACGTAACGTTCAGGGTCGGAGGGTTTGTCAGATGTAAATGCTGAACCTTTATGGCAGAGATGCATTTTAAAACGCAGGAAATTGCTGTGGAACATACTGTATTCTGCACTGACTAATTGTGTACATTAAAAGACATAATTACTGCAATGTGCTCATTCATTTCTCCGTGGCTCTGTGCCTTAGTGTCGAGCTTGATCATTCCCTTTGCTGCGCCCTCAACAAAGAGGTGACTCAGCCTTCCGCGGTGAAGAACGCCGTGGGAGAACGTTCTGTGCGAGATCTTAAATTAAGGTTCCCTCATGATCGGGAGCTCTCCTTCATGCGTCAGTTCGAAAGCATGCACGCCATACCTCCTGAAAGAGCTGCGACATCTCGCACACCAGGCAGGAGTTTGATTGCATCTCGCACTTGTGTCTGTCTGAGAGGAAGAAATCTCGCAGCAGCGGCGTGTGTGTTAGCGCCTGAACGATGCAGTTCATGAAACACGTGTTGCCTAGGTTTATTAGCCCTCGTAAACCTGCAGCAGGAGGAAAAACAAGGACATAAACACCGTGTTACTCCAGCAAAGAAGAAAGTGAGTGAATTGGCAAATTTTAATATTAGAAAGCTCAAAAATACAACCAAATTGAAAAAAAAATGACTAAGTGTCGTTCTTTTAGCTATTACAACCAGACAATGACCCCATGTTGGACCTACCAATAGTACAGTTTGTTGTGATTTTCCTCCTTTTTGGATTGTGTCGTAATAACTCCAGCTCTCTCTTGGTGGGCTCCCATGTTGTGAATTTTTCCCCTATGCCTACAGACAAAAAGAAAGTGCAAACACTTGAAGGTGACATCCATTTGGCATCTCCACAGCTGCATTAACTGGGCTGGCAGTGATGGCGTACCTTGCAATTTCCAGGCTTTCCTCTGCTCCTCTTTGGCAATCTGTTCCATGTCTTTATCATATATGTAGTCCTGACACACAAAACAATATATTCCGCCGTATAATAAGTCTATCGCTGAAAGAGGAGGAAGGAGAGGGAGAGGAAGATTGGAGCAAAATTACAAATGGATTTTCCCACCATAGAAACACACATTAGGCTTTATTTCACCATTCAGCCGCGGCGCTGCCGCAGTCACAAAGTGCTTACTGGATTATGATTCCATCTCGTTTCTTACCAACCGACCGACACACCATCCTCTTCCACCCTAAACGCCGACAATACCTCGGCTCTGTTGCCGTGACAACCTATTTTTAGCCTGACTGGACTTTTTTTTTTTCTTCTGGTGCTTCCCACATTAAAAAAAGCGAGCCAATACATCACGGAGAAAGCCTGACTCGCGTACGATCGGGTCTGGAAGAATTTCGACAACGGCTCTTTCTTTTGGCCTTTTAATGCTGCCACAAGGGGGCAGGGGGCGGGGGCGGGCGCGGGGGCGGGCGAAGAAGGAGCTGAAAAAGATGTGAAGGGAGAGGAAGTTGCTATCCCGCAGGCAGGGACATGGGATTAATTTGATTAGAAGTGGGGAAGAGCAGCGCCAGTGTCAGGACAGCTCAAAGCTAATTAACACTGCAGCCGCGTAGCCTCCATGCGCAACCAAACTGCTGAAATGCATTAATTCAATTAAAGCCGTTCACACAGCCAGCAAGCCACCCTACATTCTCCCTTGATAAATATTTAGTTGCCCTGATCAGGGTAATAATAAAAATCTGCTCATAGGTGTCATTGTCTAATTTAGCATATTTAGCATTTCAAACTGGAGCTAGGCCAGTTTGAGTTCTTGTGCAATGTTCTTGTGTAAATGGAAGGTGCCAATGCAGCGAAACCGCGCTGTTTTCAGGCATTATCGTTGTCGTGTAAACGGGCCCTTAGCCTTTGTCCGAGTTGTGGATTAATGTCGCCAAACCTGCCCCTTCATTTGTAAAGGCAGCATATATCGAATTAAACCCATGACATTTGACTGGATAAGGCATTCCCATGGGAACAATAATCCGCTGCAATTTTCCTTTTAGCTCTTCTTCTGAGGGAAGGAAGCTGCCCAGTGCTGTAATCCTGGTGGCTGATACTGCAGTGGGCCACAGGGGTGTATACGAATGCGCAGGCAGACGTGATGGGACTCAGCCTCCGGGGCTGCAGGGACGCTGCGGCTGAGGACGCAACGCGGCTCACCTAGGTTGTGCCTCTTGTTCTTAGCGTGCTCGTGGATGTGTTTCCTCGTAAAGCAGCCAAAGAAGACGCAGTAGAGACAGGAATGGAGTCGGTTCAGGTGGGCACCACACATGTGACAGATGCACGACTTGGCCTGGGGAGAGAAAGAGCAAACAAGGGATATCTGGTGAGAGAATCCTCTACAGCGGGGGACAATGGCGAAGCAGACTGAGGCCGATTCCCTGCCGGCTCAAGTCGATTTTTATCTCCCATTCACACCAATGTTTCAGGGGGCAAAAGGCTTGAAAAGACCCAAAGCGAGGACGGCCTAAATACTGCACGGTTCGTTGTCACATCCTGTAGCGTTTAATGAGATTCCAAACTGAATCTTTCACACGGTGACACATGCAGGGCACAATGGGATTTAATGCTAAGCAGGCGTGCTGGAGCAATGGTATGAGGCACGTGCTAATGTAGCTTTTACTTGAAATACAGAGAGCTGATTGAAATATGTGGCAACCTGAAAGGAAGAATGACTGGTAGTCACTGCCACGGTTTGCACACACAGGCGCTGCTTAAATAATGAACCCGTTCGAAGCTTTATTTGCATGTACAAGCTGAACGCAGGTACTTCCTGATTAAACATTAATTTGCTTGTGGCACAACAATATGGGGATGCAAGGGTGTGCGATGAAAAACACAGGCGCAGCAACGGAGCCGCTGCAAAACTCACAGTGGGTGTGTTTGGGCTAACCATGTGTATGAGCGGGCTGCGTTTTGATGACGGTGCAGCAGAGGGATATTCGGGGTTGCAGACCCTAAGCTCTGTTTTTATTCATATTGGCGAGCCCGCTCTGCATGGGTGTGTAAGTGCGCGCTCATGTTCGTGGTGCACTAAAAACAAGGAGAGAGAAAAGTGAAATGAGTGTATAAGGATTAAAGATAGAAAAAAAGGTAATAAGAAACAGTCCGTTCTTGGAATTATTCCTGTTTAAGCAGGGACAGAGTTAGTCCCTGCTCCTCATCCATTACACCAGCACTCCGAGTCAAAAAGCAAGAACCCCTCCCAGATGCCCAGGGATGCCCCTATCCCCCTGGGACTGCCTCAAAGCCCAATAAATGGGGCAGAAAATCGATCCCTACTCTAGCACTTCCTCAACTCTTGAACGCTCCCTCCCGATTCCTCGGCGTCAGCACTCCGGTATCTCTGCACAGCTGAAGCTTTTAATCTTCACATCAGGTCAGCTATTGATCAAGAACTGGCTCAGATGACTGGAACAAATGTCGGTCTGGTGGCGAGCTCATGTTTGCCCTGCATACCCTATCTGCATACCCTTTCAAGTGAAAAAGGCGGGGCTGGATCAAACCGTACTCAGCTCTGGATCTATGGAGGAGAAGATGCAGAAAATGATGTTACTTCCTGGGAACACCGCAAGAGTCTTCCACATTCACAATGACCCAGTAAATGCCACAGAAGACCCTCTGAAGCACACCCTGCTTCCATAAATTTACATTCAAAACCACAAGGCCCATATCTCAAACCCATTTCGGCGTTTTCCTCCCTCAACATTCAGGTTAATGCATTCATATATTCAAACCGGGGCTCCGGCGTGAGGAGCTGATAGAGCGCGGTGCCTAGATCGTGATGTGGTCCGGCCCTCCTGAGCATGCTCCCACCGCAGCAGAGATCCAACAGGGAGGGGAGCGTCAATACAGAATGGAGTTTTATTAGAGCTGTGACTCACCACACCGCCTCGCACTCAGGAGTCTGCGCATGCTTCCCTACACACAAATTTATGTCAACCGAAGTAACAAGAGTTGACAAGCATACTGCACTCTGGAAATATGAAGGAAAGAAAACAGGCTCTTCATGCACCAATGCATGGGCTTTATTATTTGCAGTGAGACAGGTTTTACTTATATGATGAATATTTCTGATCCTGATTATTGCTTTTTTGCTCAACCTATCAGAAACTGTGCTCAAACAATATGAAAACATGAAAGCAACATGAAATGGAAGGATAAGCAACATTCAAGTGTTTTAAATAATGCAAAATCTGAAGGAGGGCATGCCCATTTAAAGGTAACCGGTTTGTTTTTAAACGGGTTTTTTCCTTTGTTCTTAACCAAGCAAAACGCCCCAAAGTTTTGCCGAATAAGTCGCCATAATTAATGGGAATTAATGGGCCTGACTTGGGTGTCAGCTCGCATAAGCTCGTTTGATGAGCTAGCCTCGATAAAACAGGAAAGCTTGAAAAAAAAAGTAAAATACTTGCATGCTAAAATCATTAGCTGCGATGATTAAATATTGCGTTAAAACGTAAAATCTGCATTGACTTTGGCTATGGGGGGGCTGCTGAAGGCCCCTATTGGTGCCGCTTCAGAGCTGCTGACGGACCTCGTGGGGCTGCTGCATGTCACAGCCTCAGCAGGATGAGGCAGTTACCGGCTCCTCATTCCACCATCTCGACATGACAGCGCCCAGCCGGCAAATCACAGCCTCAACAGGCGGCCTTGGAGACCTGCGACCTACGAGTCTGGGGCTATTCTCTCTCATCCTTCAGCTCACTGGAACCGGCGCTGGCACCGCCCTCATAGAGGAACGTGCACTCACCTCAGCCAAACGAATAAAAAAAAAAAAAAGATGGTGTCTCGGAGAGATGAAGGGTTTTTGGAGAGTGTGGTTTGCCCTCATACTGTCACACGCTGCTGTAAGGATATTAGAGCCAAATCCTGAACCTCAGGCTTAAGGACGAGCTGGCAGCTACTTGTGATTACCAGAAAATTGAATTTAAAGTAATGCATCAAGTGGAGCAATGCTAAGAAGGTAAAGCAGCCAAAAACGCAACCTGATGTTTGCTGGTGGTTTGTTTGTGAAGTGTGATGAGGATACTGAGCAAAAAAAAAGGAACTGTGATTAATATTTAATGAGGACCCATCGTGTAGTATGTCACAAAATGCCTTTATGATCCATTTCTCCTTAAAACATCATCCAAATATTAAATATAACAAAAATGAAAAAAAATCTACCAATACTAATATTGATACAGAAGATTGTTGAAACACAGAAATGACCAATTTTGATTTTAGATGCAAGTTTAAATGTACAAGTATTCCAGAACTAAAAGGGAAGTAGTTCAAAAAACCTGCTCGCACAACGGCAGATTGAGAGGCGCAAAGAATAAATAAATAAAAATGGAAGAATAAAGACAAATATTTGCAAAAGCGGTGATGGCGCAGGCAGCAGCGTGTTTGTGGGCACATATGGCTAACAGCCGAGCCAAAGTTTAACAAAAGGCAGCCTGAGCATTTATCAAACCTTGAAGCTACCATATGTCACCGTGCTCTGCTGGGGGGGAGGCGTGCATGTGTGTGCACGCGTGGGATTGCTGGTGTGATAGACAGCCTGATTGTTCCCCTGCAGTCTCAGAGTGGAGTCAGTCCCATAGCGTCAATCAGCATCCCCAGTTTTACGTTATGGCTGCAGGAAAATCTATCCCACTGTGCACGCACAGACACACACAGACACACAAAGACACACACAAAGACACACACACACACACACACACACACACACAGCTGAGAAACACAACAGCAGAGGAATGTTTTTAAGACGGGTCTATATTTTTTCCACACCAAATGTCGAATCCTAAAGAATAGCTTTTGTGTGGCCATACGGTTTTGGACAACAGATAGAAGAAACAAGTGTTTCCACTGGATGAAATTGACCGACTCTTAATTTAAGGCTGGGCCAGGCCTTTTAGAGTGACTGACAATTCATTAAGCAGACGGTGGTACTGGGCGATAGCAGACAGCGCTTTTATTGGCTCACTTGGACCATGACCAGCAGCGCGTCCCTTCCCTTAACAAGTTGGTTTTCCTTGAGTCTTGGCCGCGCGTACAGAACTGTCAATTACAACCCTGAAGACATACACCTCTTAACTGTGTCTCGACTGGGACTGCCCTCCAGGGACCAGGCAGGCACTTTCCAAGTGAAAGTGTGAAGGACCAGCATCGACGACTGTTTCCAGCCCACCGCAGCGATTAAAGAAGATACCGACGAGCTGCACTTCGAGGCCGACAAGCTGCGAGTCACAGTGAGGCGCGGCCGCTCTGAGAGGAGCTTTATCCATATGCCGCTTGTTTAGTCTGAGTCACGGAGCTGCGGCCTCCGTGACTGACAGATGGAAAGCTGCATTTGACAAGACCTGTGAATAAGCGAAAGCACCGATGCGTGGAGGAAACGGACTGGATGGAGACCAGAAAACCCCGCCATCAACACCAGATCTCACCCTGCACCCCCAGCAGGGTCCATAAGGCAAGACTATAACGTAAAGCACAGCGCTGCCAATAATCAAATGATTAATGCAAACCCGATGGAACAATTAAGATGAGAAATCTAGCCTGAACTGCATGGGAAACAGAGAGAAAGCAGGAGAAGGGAGGAGGCGTGGGAGTGAGGGCAGAAAGAGGAAGAGACCCTGACGTTACGAGCAAACGCTGATGAGTCAGGCAGCAGGTCTGTGATGTGATCTGACAAAGAGATCTGCTCGCGGCACACAAACAGCCACTCTCTGGAATTGGCTCTGCGCTCGCGTGTGTGCGCGCGCGCACATGTGTCTGTGAGTGTGTGTAAGAAAAAATAGAGTGGCAGAAGCAAGTAAATGTGTCATCCTTAAATATTGATCAATGCTTCTACCTCTCAACTCGGCAGCAACATCGAGGAAATGATTCCTCTCTAATCTCGCTTGTTCACTGGCAGAAAAGGGCTTTTGCTCTTGCAAGCAGTGCGGCTGTTCCGTCTCTTCTGATCATGTATGATTTATCAAACTGGAGTTCAATGAGCTCTCTGATCAAGGCCCTCTCCCCTTGAATCAAAGCCACGCTGCATCTTGAAAGTCACGGATGAAAGATCTCCTAACCACGCTTTCATCGGCCTTGAAATTTTTACCCAGCGCCACTCGATGTAACCCAGATTTATTTCCAATGTAAAAGATGGCACCTTCCACTGTAGGTTCATATTTGTGGCATCCGTTCTGCCATTTGTCACCCGAGTAGGTTGCAGACTGAGGACGTAGAACAGGTGACAAATTCTCCACTGATGCTCCTGCACATTTGAGGAATTCATTTTAGCCCACGGCAGAGAGGGTGGTGGGTGGCTTGTAGTGAGACTGCTGAGGCCAGACCACCAAAAAAAGAGGAAAAAAAGCACAAATGAAAGGCAAAGTCTAATGAAGACATCGTCTCTGCTGCTATCCCCTCTCCACGTGGCTTCTTATATCCTTCAGCGGCATGAATGATAAAATAGCCGACTGTTGAAGTGAGCCGGAGCTCAGGATTCCATACAGAACCAAAAGTCTGCCTCGCGAGAGGAGAATGTGGCATCCAAGTTGTCATGGAGCAATACTACACCAGCTCTGCAGGTCAGATTAGTCAGGTGGTAAAGAGCCTGCAGGGGGTGTGAAACACAGCACTGGTGCCCCCATATAGCCAAAGTGGAGGGAAAGCTGAGAGGGAAAGAAAACACTTCATTCAGGAAGTCTCCCTGCATCACATACAGATATGATCGCTGTATCGGAGCAGATAACCAGAGTACATGAGCAGAAGTTAGCAATTTTGTCACCATAACACAACAACACTGCAGAGGCAGATAGGACCAAGGTCCAGGTCTTAAGATTAGATCTACCACTTTGACACTAAGTGGCAAACTACGGGTCATATCTGTTCATACAGGGACGTATTTCCAGTTCCAACCTTTCATCTGTCTTCAGTTCCTTCTTCAACATTAGGTAAACTTCACAGCAATGAGACTGAAACAGCTTCACAAAAGCGGGGGTTGCTGAGCATAGAACAGGGACCCAATAACCCCAGTACACTATTAGCTCATTTGGCACTTCCCATTCTGACACATGAGGGTGTAAAATGCTCGGCCACTTTTATTTCTGATACCTGGAGGTGCAAAAACACATGAGCTAAACAGAGGAAATCACTTGCCAAAGCATGGCACGACAAGGCTGTATAAACAACAGCGTCTGCCAACTTTATTCCACCTGTTCCTTTAGCGAGCAGTAGAAGTGGGTTGATTCCAAGTTACAAAATCTTAATGGTTTAAGAGAAAAAGCAAGTAAGTGACTGTGATAATGCGTGTGCGTGTGTGTGTGTGTGTGTGTGTGTGTGG
>BJFM01000788.1:116395-133222 GCA_016586285.1 Arothron firmamentum | reverse complement strand
GGGCAGTTTAGCAAATGTGCCCATCCAACAGTCAAGCAACCTGTAAATGACTGCTCACTAAAAGTGAACTTCAGGGTTTCCCTAAAATCAAGACACTAAGGCAAAAACAACTGGAACAAACATGCTGCATAATGGGATCTAATGAAGAGTCATCCTTGGAATGAAATCATTACAAAAAATAAAGTTATTGGCAGCCGTGCGCGGTCGACCTTGTGCGGGATGAGCGCCAGAGGAAACGAAGCCACTCGCACCGGCACCCACACTGATGAGAGGATGACCGGTGCAGAGAAGAACGGTGACCTGGGACGACCGGGAGACGAGCACTAATCTCCGTACCTGGTTGTTTGCGTGCGGAGCCGCACAGAAAGATCACATTAGCCCACGGCCACGGCTACAACTCTACTCAAACCCAAGTTTAGCTTCGTGGCTAACGGCTCAGCACTGGCAAAGCGGAAGCTAACCCGCCTGACTCAAAACAACAAAAGCTTGACAAAACATTCATCTGATAAACAGGAAATTCCAGAACCCATTCGGTTTGTCAAAGAGCCCGGCTGCATGACTTCACCTTGCCGGTGAGGTTAGCCGCAGTCGGAACCGTGAAGATTACTGCAAGAACAGTTTGTGAATGTGCTCAAAGGCGACCAGTATTTGTACATCATGTGGGACATCACTCGCCCTCCACTTTTGCGTCCGCTCTCGTTTCACATCAAAATCACAGAACTTTTGTTTTCTGAATGTAAAGCTGCAGTTCGGTGTTTTTACCTTGCGTCTCCTCGTCTCAGCAGTACCACTCCAGACAAAGCATTGGTATATGACTCGGAGGTTTTGTTTCCAATTATCCACCTTATAGCCGTTCACATGGGAGCACCCGGCAGGACTCATGACAGACAAAACATTCAGTTTGGGTTTAAAGGTGACAAGGAAAAGTCTCCTGAATGATTCACTCAGCTAGTTAGCACGAAGTGTCTGTCCGGTAATGGTTTCCGTTTGGAAATGGGACAATCGATTTAGAATCCAAATTCACCTCGGGCATCTGAACAAACACGGTCTTTGATAAACGACATATAAACCTGTCCATGTAGTCAACAGGGAGGATAGCCAGTCCGCTCAAAATTCTGCTCCCTTTTCTGTGTTGACAGTTGCCTTTCTCCTAAAACGTTAGATCCTCTTCACTCTCACGATTAGTTAGCTTTCTTTCTCTACTTAGCCTGCTAGCGCACAACTCCAGCCTCACGAGCCCGCCCAGCGCACGCCGTGATTTGCCAACACAAAGGCTTTACGTCATCACGCTTTTTTCCCTTCTGGTAGCACGTACGGTGCGCTTGTTTTGGATCCCGGTGTGCTCCCCACGTTTGGGCCAATTTTGTTCCTGTTGCCTAGTATTTGGTTTTAAAAATCCCGCAACTACACGTACAGGTTGGTCTCACTAAAGTCACGCCGTAAAGACTAATCGGGAACAAATAATTCTTCAGAAATTATATTACAACGTTTTCAATGTTACAAAAGAGTCAATTTTTTTGTTGTTGTTAATGATGTCATTGTCTGTTGTCTGTCACTTGTTATAACTTCTGAGTGAAAACATTTAGCATATTTCTCGTAGATAGATGTTCTATTCAATTAAAATGGGACGAGTAGCGTTTCAATACTTTGACTATCATTTAGTAAAGCCTTCCACCTAGTGGTCACATTTTGTATGTACATTGTTCACAAAATGCAGAGCAACTCATCCAAGCAGCTTTGAGTTATTTTGAAATTAGCATCCTGAGGGTAGGATGAGTCCAGGTACTCTCTTTTCCTTCCAATGTCCAAAAAACACACATCAGGTTGACTGGAGACTGGTGATGGGCTGGACTGACGACCTGTCTGGGATGTATTCCTGCCTCCCCATCTGGGATTAAAATCAACACCACCTAATCTGAGGGGGAAAAACACAACATAATGTACGTACATCTATATGAAAAGCGTTGCCAAGCTTTGAAAGATCAAAGCATTAAGCATTAAAGCATTTTTTAAAACTAACTAAAAGCTTGAACTAACCCACCGCTTCAGAGTAGTTAGTTGCTATCTTTGTTTTCTGATATACATTATACAATAAGATATGTTATGCATTGTCTTAAATGAGTGACACAGCAAGGTGCATAAAATGTCAATAACGATAAAAGGTTTGTAGGACTGACAAAAATTATCAAATTTATTTCTACTTTTTTATGTTTTTGAATTGCTTCTCAAACTTTTGGTTGGACTCCACCTTGCCTACTCTTAGTATTTTCTTTATCTTTCTGTATTGTCAATAATATGTATTTGTCCAGTTGCCATCAGAGTTACTGATTTGAATCTGCTGTGTCGGTTTGTTTCTAGGCTTGCGTAGAAGTTTAAGACTTCAAGAAAAGGGTTATTATGATAAAGAGGGAAAACCCACCATTTCTTATAAAGAGCAAATTTACAGGTGAGGTGAAAATTGCATCTCGGATCATCTAGTTTGGTCCTGTTGTCTTTGTGCGAGTTCAGGGGGTCTGACTCTTCCCTGTTTTCATTACCATCCAGAGTTTTCAAGCGACGGCGCAAACGCAAGGGTGGAGAGAAGCCAAAAGGTGAAATCAGCAGGGACAGCTATGACACTGACTGCATATTTGACTACTTTAGTGACTCCAGCTCCGTGGGAAGTGACCTGTCCCACAGGAGCAATGCCACACCTTATACCTGGAAGATAACGTGGCCCTTAGCATTTTTGGTCATCCTAGGTTTGGGTAAGTCGTCGCTCATACACATTATAAGATGTTTGATCTGTTCTACAGACTGTGATTTGATTTTTTTCCTCCATCAGCTCTTCCAATCATCTTTTTAGGTGTGACAGCCATCATTACTCTCCTAATACCAACTGATTATGAGCAGACATCCACCTCCTCTCTAGTCTATTGCCAGGTATTTTCATGCACATGTGAGGAAGGTGTGGACATTAAAGTGACCTTTTCATGCTTTTAGGGCCCCAACCAAAGGTGTGAAAATATAGTGATGCACATAGAGAAGCTACAAACTGAGTTAGATGATGTGAAGAAGAAACTGGACTATCAGCTCCCGAATCCAAATTTCTGGACCAACTTTGCTCTGGACTCTCATGGTAAGATATATCGCTTTGATCTTTTTCAACTGAAATTCAAAGGTCTGGATTTCTGCTTTGATGTTGAGCTCCCTGTTCTTTTTTGCAGGAGCCAAAGTATACAAAAAACGTTCCTCCAGCAGTTATGAGAGGATTGGGGGAATGACGATCTTTGGGTTTCAACCTTTTTCAAAAGTGGGTCCAGTGACTGTCATTCAGGTGGGTGTTCTTCTATTTCACCAATATTCTGATTAATATTTTTGCTTTAAGGTTTTCTTTACTTTGTTTTCTCTCTTCTTCTCAGGGGCAGCATCCTCCAATTCCAGGGAACTGTTGGTCATTTCCAGGTAGCCATGGCAACCTGTTTATTGAACTGTCGCACACCATCATCGTCAGTCACGTGACCATGGACCACGTTTTTAACTCGGTCTTGCCAGCTGACGCCATCTCCTCGGCCCCACGCCACTTTTCAGTCTATGTAAGTATCAATTGTAGCTGTAGACGTACCAACAGTTACTGTGATAAAGACGTGGTCTGTTTTTTTCTCTCGCAGGGACATCAGCATTTGGATGATACAGCAGTGCATCTTGGGAAATTTACGTATGACCTGGATGGTAACCCAACCCAGACGTTTGCAGTGAAGGTGAGGAGTTCATCTAACAGTGTTTTGCTTTTTGTGCTGCAGATTTTTTTTCCCTCACACCGTAGCTATCTTGGTTTATTTTTTATCTTGCAGGTTTATGAGACAATCACTTTCAAATATATAGATTTACAAATTGAAACCAACTATGGCCATGCTGACTACACATGCTTGTATGGCTTCAGGGTCCATGGAAAGATTTGAAACAACAGTGAGTGTAAATAATAAAACATCTGACTTAATGAAGTTTTCACCCTCGATTAACTGACAATCAGGATTATTACTGTTACGTAAATCAGTAAGGCCTGCTAATGAAGAACATTTACTAATTGCTCATTTAAACTTGTCTTCTGTTGATCACAACGGATCATGAGCATGAGAGACCAGGCAGGGGGAGTTCTGTGACTGAGCCCATCGTACACAGTGACCAAGCTGCTGGACTTCTGAACTGCTGGCACAGTTACATGGGAAAATGGCTGCAGGGCACACTGGTCATATTAAGGCCCTCTATTAGACTGCTGCTGGCTCACGAAGAAGGCCCCCCTCCAGCAAACAGAGCAACCCTTCAAAGGGTCACTCCCTGCCCCAACCCGTCCAATGCTACAGAGCCCATGTGCATCCTGGGATGAAAGCCATCCATTAGTGACATCTCTTTAGTCATTGTTTTGTTTAGTTGCTGGTTTCTAGGCGCCACCTCTTCCTGTCAGGCCCAGCATATCCTCCACAATACAATAGATCATCATGAGACATGAGAGGTGGTAGACATACGACGCGACAAGCAAAGGTCTGACATGAAAAAGGGCCGTCAGGTGTCGGTCCTGCTGGCCTCACAAAGCATTGAAAAGCATCAGATTATTCTGATCAATAAACAGTGCAATATTGTAATTTAACAGTGCAATATATTTTAGAATTTAGGGGGGGCAGATATAAAGGATTGTATTAGAAATTGGTTTCTTATACAATTATATATGATTAAAATTCATTTTGTAAAATTTGCCTTTTGGTTGTGACTGTAAAGATTTCATGTTTACATTGACAGAGCCGATGTAAATAACCTCTGAGATTAGATGTCTTTAATAAGTTCTATTTCATTATTACACATTGAGAAGTTTAACATTTTACACTCAAGAGGCAAATAAAGATTCTCCCACAAAGGCTTTAAAAATATTTCTCTTCAAAACATTTTACAAGTTAAACCCAAAGTACATCACAGCAGATCAAACCTGTTGCCACTAGGGGGAGCTATGTGGCCAGGTGCGTGGCAACCACGGCAGCAGCTCCTGTACCCGCAATTCTTTGTTTTTTTGTTTTGTTTTGTTTTGTTTTTTCAAATCTCACCAATAAATAATAACAACTGTAGAAATTGGATTAGTGACCATAGCCTGGTTATGAAGTTTTTCTTACTTTACTGATCCATACAGTGTAAGACTCAAAACAAAACTACCTCTGGCCCCCACAGCTGGATTTTAATGTCATTTATTTGCATGCATTAATGGGCACACTAAAACACCTTCATTGTTTGGTCTTTCTTGCCCTGGACCTTCTGTCATCCATCAGAACAGAGACCATGTGAGCCCAGTTGAGACTTTTTGCCTGGAGGAAATCAACGTGAGCGAAGATCTGCAATATTAAGCTTTTCTGAGGCCATGCTGGGTCCCCACTGTCACACATCTGGATTCAAAAAGGCACATCTTTGATTTGAATCTTGACTAGTAATTCTGTTCTGGGCTGGACAGGGGCTGATGAGTTAGAGGGTGACAAATTGTAAAGGAAAAACAGCGAATAATCTTCCATCTGCTAAAAATACCATAGCTGTCAGTCGACTGCAGAGTCATTACTTTGCAAGACGTCCCCTAATGAAGCTATACTTGCTTCAGTCCGGCAGATAAATGTCAAAGGACGTCAAAGAGTACTGGTACAACAGTTCCATTAATTGTCTTTTAGTCTTCCATCTGGCAAAGGTTCCATTCCTAGGAGAAGAAACTATACAAGTAAAAAAAGGACCATATAAATCCTCCAGACTTCTGAATTATAGCTTTCTTACTGAAAAAATAAGCCATTTCAGTGTAGGCCAAAGTAAAGGTGGTAATCGAAACACAAACTCACATATTTTAAGCAGTATGTGTTATAGATATTTGGCAAATGACGTTAGAGCTTCATTAATATTTCTTTGCAACTGAAAGTGAGAAATGAAGAGTTTAATATGCATGTCTCAAAATGTAGGCTCCATCACAACATAGTTGTCTATATATTGGTTTAAAATGATACAAATTTAGAGAAAACAATACCATTTTCATGATTGAACACAGGCCCAGTCTACAATAGCTGTATATTAAATCAAAAATCCTCTCTCTGTAAATGGAGGTAAGGAGTAATAGAACTGGGGAGATAAAAAAAAACATTATTTACATTAAAGACAGTTTACATATATAGGATCAAATTGTACAGGTAAGTATAGATGAAATGGTTTCCAACAGACTACTTACGGACACACAGTACAAAGGTAAACCTGCAAAGTAAAGTTTTCCAGGTGCTAGAACTGTTGCTATTGTTCATGAAGTCACAGCTGTTGGATTTGTCTTCAGAAAAGGTGGCAGAATCATCCTCAGAAAACCTCGTCCTTGTGATTCTGCTTTCACTTTCTGTCCTCTCATCGTGCTCTCTTAATCTGAGATTTGTAAAGAAGACAGAAAACATTCAGAGCACTAAGGTGTAGAACACTGAAAATTAGATTATCTGACTTACTTGTCTGGAAACTTGTTATAAAAAACTTTGCGATTCCCTTTAGGATCATAATATCCCTTTTCCATAAGTCGAGCACTTTGGTTTCCCATTGCTACAAAGAAAATGACACAGAATAATACAATCTGTGCGTGTGTGCGCGCGTGTGCGCATGTGTGTGTGTGTGACTTATTAAGCGATGAGTAGTTTACCTCGAGTTTTGTTAGTGTAGCTACTCTATAGACACTGTAGCAATATATGCATGTTGGTTAGCTAAAGCATTTAATGTTAAATGATGCTTTCATCCTTTGAGGTTGAAAGCAAGAATGTCACGTTTGAATGTTGAAAGTATGAAAGAGGATGAACAAGATGAATAAACAGTAAGATCAAAGATTAATGAAAAAGACACAGAAAGTAAAAAATATGATGCTATATAAAGAAAAATATCTGTTTTTATATTCCCGATTGAAGTGAAGTCACTTACTTCCTTATAATTTTTAGGTTTTGGAATTAGTGCTGTAGTGGATGTGCTTGTGCGTATCTGGCCACAACAGGCACACATCTGGAAAAGTTTAAAGGGAATCCCACAGTGACCTGAAATACTACAATCTGAAGTTAAACCTGAAGGCCCACACATAACTGCAGATGGAGCGACTCCTGCTGGGTGTAACGTGATCACCTCCATTTCCAGCTTGTCTGTGGAGTTCTCCCAGTGCGTGTGTGCGTTTTCTTTGGGTAAAAAATGTACAATGAGTAATTAGACGCTCTAAATTAGTGTGTGAGTGTGTGTATCCCCTGTCTGTCACCAGTGACTGTTGGAACTGACTCCCCTCCCCACCCTGATTAGGAATAAACAGCTGTTAAGAGAAGCTGAATAAAAGGAGCTACATAAAACCTATGGATAAAATCACCAGAATGTGGGCTAACAAGCATCATCCTGCTTGGAACTGGGTCAGAGAAAACCACTGTTATACAAGAATGGATGAATAGGTCATTGGAACAGTGGTTGGATATGATATTAGTGTTATTACGAATGTAATGTTGTAGTTACAGTGAAAATGAACGTCACAAGGTCACCAAACCGCACACCTGTCACCGTTCGTAGATGTGTCATGTGGCATCTCGATGGCCTTAATAGTAACACTTACTGACTGCGTAATGCCTCATGCACATAAATCTGGGTCACATATGATGAATCTGTACGTTTTAGCATGCTGGTGGTGAAAACCACCACCACTGCAGGAGGTGTGACCAAATTCATTTTCCAACAAACTAAGCTCACAGCTTTGGTGCATAATGCAGTCTTATGGGTCGTGTGTGTGTATGTGGGGGGATTAACCTATTGAATCTATTCCTTGATGAAAACATTGTGTTGATAATAATAGGTCAGCAAGTAAAAGTCAGTCCCAGAGCATACCTGGAGCTCAGGTACGTTAATATGAAGTGATGCTGTGACTCTGTCTACATAAGCCCTGTGTTTGCATGGAGGAGATAAGATAATCAGGCAACATTAGACAGCCACGAATAGTATTAAGTCACTCGAACTTATCGGTAGTCAAACACTGAGTGATAACCATCAGTTGCTCAGGTAATAAGACCTACAAATGACACTGAGAGGATGATCAAACCATTCTCTGATATCCGGAGAAAATGGGTCATGCAAAACGAGAGCCAAAGTGGAGCTGGCATTGGTTTTTATTTACAGAGCGGCCAAGCCTGCTATGGCCTGTTGACACCCACCGCGAGGACAATGCATAGCAGTTTCCACCCACATATGGAGTGGTCCTCAGAGGGTTGCTAGGTACTGAAATATAAAAGATGTAACTCTGGCAACAGTGGGTCAAACTGCTTTGATCTGTCTACTAATAGAGGATCCATGGCCTATTTCTTGGGAAATGCGGGCAGTGGAGTTTTTGTGAATAAACTGGGACAACACATTACAGAGAGCTGCAGTGATAGATATATAACAGAAAAATGACATAGTTAGGCTGCATGTTACAGGCTGTGAGCTCTTTATATGTCTGCTTTATACTTTACAATTTCTTTGTGAGCCACAGGAAAGGAGATTAGAAGAATAAAGGCCATGGGTTTATTTTATTTTCCTGAAAATAAAAATCGTATATCGAAAGTTTCTACACCCACTGTGCCCAGATATAATGCAGGAAGATGTGAGGTCTGTGACAGGAAACTTTAGCACAGTTCTGCTTTATTGTCCAGATTATCATTTTAAGAGAGGAGAACTGATTTTAAAAGACAGAAAAGGGTTAAATTGTGGGACTCGTTGCAATGAAATTCTCGACATAAGTGATATTTGTTTTTAAAACTATTAACAATGGTAGAATTCGTAATTAGGCTCCTACCACTTGGTGGCAGTAACTCACACCACCGTTATTTGCACCTAAGGCGTCCGGGAAGAAGAAGTCACCGCGAAGGCAATGACGTAAACTTTCTGCGCCACAAATCCATCAGCGCGATGGCGGGTATTCAACAGAAGCCAGAAAAAGACGTCCACGAATATTCTTTGCTGCCTTTGGTTCATGACATTATAAAATGGTAAGATTGTTAGAGAATTTGTGAGTTTTGGTTTGTAGTTTTTCACCGGCCCTGTTGACCCCGGTTAGCCTGTAAACTATTGATCCTTTGGTGGCTTTGCTTGTTGTTAGCTAAAGCTAACGTTAGCGTTTGTTTACAACCAGTTTTGGGACGCTAGAAATGAACAGAAAAAAAATCAATATTAATAATTACCTGTTGATATTGCCCCGTTTAGTATGGACAAGGACAGCCAAGATGTCCACCAAGAACTGGCCAAACTGAAGGTTAAGATCCAGGAGGCTCGGGAGCAGATATCCAACATGCCCGGGATAGAGAGTAGTCCGCTGGTGCAGCAGCAGCAGCTGGCAACGCTGCGAGAGCAGGTTCGGACTAAGAACCAGCTGCTGCAGAAGTATAAAAGTCTCTGCATGTTTGATGTGCCCAAAGTAACGTGAAACTAAGGACTGCACTGACAAGAAGGAACTGTAAAACAAGCGATGTGTAGGGGGCTCTTTTGTCATATCAAAGGGGGGAAATGGACGTTTAATGGACGGTAATCATCAGAGATGCTTTTCCAACACCCTCTTTTGTCCCAACTGTATGCGGAGAATGTCACATCTGTACTTGTAGCTTTTGTATGTTGTTGATTTTTTTTTATATATATACACCATATGTATTTTTTATGTAAATCAGATTAAATCAGACTTACATTTATTTATATCTCTTGTCTCCAGACCATCAAAGTGAACCGGAGCCGAGCTTTGCACTGGTGTTGGTTTTATGTGTGTTTGGGTTTTTTTTTTTTTTGGGGGGGGGGGGGGGGGGNNNNGGGGGGGGGGGGTTTCTTTTTTCTTTTTTCTTCACCGTGGTATTCACCCCTAAACAAGCATTCTCACTTATCCAGAACTCTGGAAGCTAGATTCTAATTCTGATTAATTTCTTCAAATGTAAGGATTCTTTGGTGGAAACCGGTATTTGCAACTGTCATGACGGGCCGTATATGTGAGTCATCTGGGAGCGTGTTCAGTTCTTATCTGTTTAATTATGGGAAAGAAATATTGTGCGTGATTGGGTGCAGTTCGTTTTGCATCAAAGCAGAGAAAGACTGTCACATGAATTAAATTTTTTTTTATGAAAAACGTAGACATAATAAATACAATCAGAATAAAATTTGTTCATAATGCACCAAACGTTCAAGTTCCATCACAAAAATAGCTCAATGTAAACTTTGCTCTCACTGCCGCTCAGAAAGCCAACAGGCAGATTTTACAGCATTGGGTCGTCTTCCGCATCGCCACCAGTCAGCCATGCTGCGCCACGGCTCAGAGTCAGAGCGGCGTGTCCGTGTGCGCACCGGCGATGCTTTTTGTCCCCAGGTCTGCAAAAGTCAGTTGCGCGCCGGCAGAAGGGCGCGTCAGCAGATGATGCAGCCCTTCTCTTTGGTCTGGCTGCCCCCCACAGCTTTCTTTATGTACATCAAGTCACTGTGCACGCTGGGCCTCCGCGCGAAGGGCGCCACGACCCCGTACGCGTTCCCATCTTTACATTTCTTGTTTCTGAAGGATTTGCTGTGGAGCAGCTCATTGTGCTGCAGGGAGACTTTGCAGTGCCGATCGGGACTCATTTCGTTGGGCAACTTGGCCATGGTGAACAAAGTATGGAACATCTGGTCCACGTTGGTGTTCTTCTTTGCCGAGATCTCAAAGTACGCGCAGTGTTTGTCTCCGCCGACCAGCTGCTCGATCTCGTCCTCCTGTACTTCCCGATAAAAGTCCCTGTCGCACTTGTTGCCGCAGATGACCAGCGGGACGTCCACGTTCTCCTTGGTTTTGTTTCTCAGGCAGGATTTGGTCTCGTAGATCTGCCGCTTCAGGCGCTGCACCTCCTGAAAGGAGTCCCTGTTGTCCAGGCTGAACACCAGGATGAACACATCACCTGGACGGAAACAAGGAGAGATGTTTTCAGTGCCAAATAATACAACAATGTTTTGACAAGGAATTCTGCAGGGAAAAGTTAAGCGGCGCGCCTTTAAACTCACCGGTTAGAATTGAGAGCCTCCTTATAGCAGGGAAGGGATGGTTTCCAGACGTGTCCAGAATGTCCAGCTGGTAAATGTCTCCCCTGATGCTGTATAATTTCCTGTGAAAGTCCTCAATAGTCGGAGTGTACTGGTCATCAAACCTCTCGTTGAGAAACCGAGAGATGATGGCGGTCTTCCCAACTTTAGTGGAACCCAAAATCACCATGCGGTGGCAGTTTTTGGCCGGTATGTTGAACTCATTCTCCGACGTTGACATTTTCTTTATCATATTTGCACTTTCAGTGATTTTCGAATCCTTTGCAGCGATGTGCGGGATCAAATCTCGCTGTCTCTCTGAAGCCCGGCTGGGATCAGTCGGGGAATTTATGCAGGACTTTTGCCGCGCCTCCTCCGTGCGTCATGCGTCACGTTCCAGCTTGGGGAGCTGGAGTCGAAATTATAATACATGTTACTACGGCTGTTGACGTGCGTCAGCCGTTCCTTTTCCACAGAAAATCCAAGAAGAACAACGAAATATTAATAACTGCCACAAATTAAATTTTAAAAAAGCGTTATGATTCATATCAGACGCGCAGCCTGCAAACAAGCCTGCGTGTCTGAACCCTGTAAGGATTTTTTACCTGCAGGAACAGAATCTTCACAGCTGCCCTGATGTTTTCAAAGGGCAACAGCGCCTGTCACATTTGAGGATAGGGGGCGCAATAGAGCCTAAATTACCCGTATTAGTGTTATTTTTCAGCAGCACCTGCTGACCGGGCAGCGTTAGAGGCACTGAGAATGTTTAAACAGTAACACTGGCTCCTGGAGGCGAGTGGCACTCTCGCTCAGCTGCGTCTGTAGCAGGTGCCTCCGAGCCATCTGCTCCAGGTTATCGATTTTCTCTGATTAATTGAAGAACCCCACAGACTCCAAAGATAGACCTTGGTGTCTGTGACTCCAGCTCAGCCCGCTCGTTTTGCCACATTAACTACTTATTTACTTTTCACCTGTGAATCAGACAACACATGGAGGGATTCACTAGTTCCACCTGCAGCCGGTTAGCTATTGACTACTTAAACATTTGCAGCTTCATTTATTAATATTCTTTTTAAATACAACTTAAATGATGAGGTGACAATACAGGGGGAAAAAACTGCCAAAATGAAGCAAGCATTAAAACATCACTGCCATAATTCTTGTTATTGACCATGATTTCATGTGAAACCTTTACCTTGCCGACACCGCTGACCTTTTTTTTTTTTTTTCTCGTCTGTGGGGCATGAGGAGTGAAACAGGATAGGTGTACTTAAGCCTGGACATCTGAGGCCCGAACACTGGGTTTGTGTAACTGGGGTGGAGTGATCCACCGCCGCACCTCCCACCACTGGCCAGTAATTAAGCCAGTGTGTTCCCAGTGATGTGCATAGGTAGACACGTGCAGAAGTCTCATTAACGCCTGCACCGAAGCATATGGAGGAAATGTCGTGCAGAAATTCTGTGCCTTATTTTCTTGACACGTGATTGCACCTGCAGGGCTTCTCTAAAAGCAACGATCACACTTTGGGGTTTTTTTTTTTTGACAACTTTTAACACAATCATATAGCTTTATTCCTGTCCGTGGTGTATATTGCTCCAAAACTCTGTAGAAGGTCAAGGTAAAGGGTAGAAATATGGGATGGGAGGCAGACGAGGGTGCCTTTCTTCCTGCCAGTGGCAGACAGATGTCTGCCCTGGCAGATATTGTGCAACCGAGTTTGATATAAAAGCAGCTACGCTTGGCTGCTACTGCCATAAACCTGTTGTTTTTTGTTTTTTTTAGCTCATCTGTTAGCCTGTCATCTGTCTTCAAACTGCTATTAATCACCATAGGCTAACATGGATGTGGAGAATCACTAATTGAGTGTGGGGGATTTTTCTCACTCCAAACATGTAAAATGGCAAAGTTCATTTAGACGTCACGTGAGGGTTCACACGGTGATGCACATGCAGCACACATCGATGGGGGTTCATTAAATACTGACAGACTGAGACCAGCGCTATATGTAACCTTCAAGGGTCAAGGTTTGGTTAGAGCATCAGAGATTACATGCGCACCCACAGCATCACCCTGACACGTTAGA
This sequence comes from Arothron firmamentum, assembly GCA_016586285.1. NCBI lineage: Eukaryota > Metazoa > Chordata > Actinopteri > Tetraodontiformes > Tetraodontidae > Arothron > Arothron firmamentum. The sequence goes on along the minus strand of BJFM01000788.1, from coordinate 120,092 downwards.
GTTAGCGCCATGACCTCAAGAAGGTCATACATAGATTGACAACAGGACAGAGACTCCGCCCACTCTAGATCTTTATTTTTCAGTACAAACATTGACATTAGATGCTCTTATTTTTACATCACTATGTTACATTCCTGTCTATCCTCCGTGTGTTTGTACCCGGTCACGGCCAGAAACATCAACATTCCTGCTCTCAATGACAAATATAGACAGAAAAAACAGCTCAGGGCCGCTGCCAGTAAGCATGGACAGAGTCTCCAGTGTAACGTGCCTCTGTGCACAGTCTCTGTCCCTGTCCATGTCCCAGCTCTCTCTGCAGCTTGTGCTGTTACGTGACTTGGACCCCAACACGGCCCTCAAAACACCACCTGCTATGTGGCCGGGCCACAGCCGGCCACACGCATTAAAGTAATTTCCTCCTCTGCCTTGTTTGCCCTCATTAATTAGTAAAGATGGCAGAGAAGCCTGGGAAAGAGAGGACGGGGTGGTTGTCAAGTGCACGTTTTTAGCTTCTTCACGACAGGTGCACCTGCAAACCTTCTGACAAGCGTAGCAACGGAAACTTTGAACCGAGCTGGACGGTCGGCAGGCTGACGGACGCGGACAGAGCTTGAATGAAGATGCGTTCATTTGCGGAACCCGACACAGCAGTGACGCAGGCTGGAGAATCTAAAAGCAGAGGCAGCGCTTTTTGCCGACGCATTATCACCCCGGCTCCTTGTGACGGCATCTCGCACATGAACCTCCATGTGCGTAACAACCTGAACACCATCCCGTTGAGGAATCACACCTGACAACATGCGCGCATGCATGTGCTGCACATTTGCCTGTGCGCTATCAAAAATGTGTTACGGAGGTATGCAGAGCTTGTGGTGTGTGTTCAGTGATCACGACGTCTCACCTTAGCTGCATCTGCACACTCTTTTCATATGTACCAGATCAACTTCTGGTTTCACCCGGAGCTTGAAGCCCCGTTTCTCAATATTTCAGCTGATTCCAGCGTCTCTAGATGTTCTTAGAAAATTAGTTGTGAAAAAAGGATTTGTGACGCCACGTCTGCGAAACACAAGAGTCCGCAAAGGTCGATGCCAAGCACGAGGCTGGATGCAGCTGGTCGACATCCCCCATCACTGAGGGTGCACTGTTCTCCACCGCTACGCCAACAAAGACTTTGTTCACATACGCTAGCGTCCAGCCTCCGTAAAGCGTAAAGATTCTCTATTTTATGACAATGGCTCCGATCTCTAAAGAACTGGTGTCTGAAGCTTCCTGCTTCAGCAGAGACCACCTGGTGTTGTACGCTGAGGGCAGGAGGGGTCCTGTGTGTGCTTTGGCCTACATGGCGTGAGACTCGGGGCTGTTGCGTGTCAGACGTAGCCATGTCACACAGAATCTGTTGATTAAAGCGCAAGTGCACCGTTTGCAGTACAAAGGCTCCGGGTTTCAGCGCCAATCAGAGCCCTGGCCCAATGTGTTTATACCCCAGCCATCTTTCAGCCATTGTATTGTCTGCAGCACGCACCGTGTAGTAAACAAGCAAGAAGCACCGCTGATGTGAAGATGGAGGATGTGTTTTGGTGTTATGTGCCTGCAGGTTTATGGCATATTTGATGTTTCCACGTCATCATTTTAGCCTCCTAGCCACGATGGCTGTCGTGCAGAACGTTATCAAGCGTCAGCAGCGTGTTCTCTGATTTCGGGTTATCAGAAATGTTCTCAGAGCGAAAGTCCGGCGAGGAGAGCAGATGGCGGGTTGGTGGGGTCTCCCCGTCTGACCCGCCTGATCCAGGATTCTTCTGAACAGGTGGTTATTTTCCTAATGGACAAAGGAGGGACGAAAACACAGCTAATCACAAGGACCTGAACTCACCTCAAACGGAGGTCACCGGAGTTGAGGCTCATGGCTGGAAAAGGCAGACCGTAGCCAGGCTTTCAGTCCAAACTGAACCGATCAATAAACAACTCACGGGAGCCAATCTTCTAATCTTACTTATATTTATGATTGAACCACTTATCATGATGAAACACCCAACTACTGACTGCTTTTCTGAACAGACCTGAGCTAATACTGTTTCTGTTCTGGTCAATATTAAAACAGCTGAAGCAAAACAAGAAAAGTCTCTTGAAGGTTTCTCTGCCTGCAGGAACAGCGGAGTACAGACCTCTGTCGCTTCTCTGCAGGGGGTAAACGGGCAAATAAACAGTTTACCACGAATGTCAGGAAGCCGCTGCCCTTTCCGGCGCCGTTTACATAACTCTAAAGGTTCCACACAGAGGAAAAAAAAGAAGAAAGGGATGTTAGCTTCTCGTTTGAGGCTTTGAAGTATTCAACCCCCTCCACAGATGGACTAATGACATCAGCTGAGTCTCACAGTGGGGGGTCATGTCTCCCAAACCACCAGCTTCAATCGATATTACATAAACTGACATTTAGGACGAGTACAGAAAGATTCAACGTGAAATGATACTCTTCATTTGTAAACAGTCTCCATGGCAACGCCTCAGACTGGCAACATCTGCGAGAATGGCAATCTGGTTCTTACACTCTTGTTGATCATTTTGTTAATAAATGTGAATCTGGGGTCAAAGTGGACAAAGATGGAAAACAGGCTAACACAGCACACTTGGTCCGTACGCACCGTCCTGTCTGTTTTTGTTTACATCTACACTGTATGGTCGGTGTCTGTTTTGGCTCAGCGAGACACCAATCCCACCGACCGCTGGGCCGGGTGGCGCTCGCTAGTCAGAACGGACATTCACCGCTGTTCAGCTAATAAGATGCATTTGCACGTTCTTCTGGAATAATTGCAGAGACGGCATGCACAGGCATACATACCGAGCAGGCGCATCCGCACTGATCATTCTTTGTGGGACGACGTGTAAACAGGAAGCCATCACACAGAGCACAGTACTCACAGAGAAATTAAAACATCTAAGGGTTCTTGGGGGATCATGCTAACAGTTAGCAACGGATGTCAGATTGAAAATGGGCAAAATGCACCACTCAGTCAGCATTTTTGGCATCTGATCTTTCAAAACATGCAAAAACACTCATTTGTCTCAGGACTGGACAATTAACTCTACCCCTGCTCATTTGCACTATTGTGTCACATAACTCACTGCTAATGACTGTTTATACTGTATACTGTTTAAATTGTTAATTGTAGTTTTAAGGGAGTTTTTGTAATTTAGTTTATTTATACTAGTCTTATTTATTTGTTACTTTGCTGCACCGTGGGTCCGAGAGGATTGTAATTTCATATATGCTGTATGTCGAGCATGTATAGCATATTTGACTAATAAAGTTGACTTTGACTTTGACTTAGAAAAAGAAGATGATGGATGGATAAGACCCTCCATCTTAAAAAAATGCCTCCAGCATTAGCATATCCAGTCACGACGAGGTGATGATATTAAAGCGCCGTGCTTTCATGGTTGCGTCACTGGCGTGGCTACGCTGTCGCAGGAGGACGGTGCTCGGTGTGGGGAGCAGCCAGCTAATTAGCGTGAAGCGAGGAGGGCTCGTCTCCCACCGCTCACAGCCAGGCTCTTCACCTTTGGACCCCTTTTTGCACCACCAGCAGAGGAAGGCCTCCGATGGGACTCCATCACTCCGTGATCCAATTGCACCACCAGCTTCCTGGGCCTCATTCAAATGTCAGTCAATAAATCATGTGGAGCTAATTGATTTGGATCA